>ML781931.1:1040942-1056969 GCA_009831015.1 Picea engelmannii | reverse complement strand
AAGGATGGAGAGTTCAAATCTCTCTTGATATTGGAGGATTGTATCTTCCTCTTGGAGGTTTATCCCTCCCTCTACATTTGGAAGCTGTAGCTACCTTTGAAAGTCATTACTTCCCTTGAACAATAAACTATTGATTATTTCTCATATAATGTGCATGGTGTATTATGGTGTATTGGTGTAACTCTTATAATATTGTTCATTTCTCATTGGATATAGTTGAATGGTTTAAGTATAAGTTGAAAAAGGTTTTAAATTGTACTTGATATTGATTCACCCCCCTCTCAGTATCAATAGATTTCAACATTTTTCGATTTATCATGAAACACTGGGTTCTCAAAGAGCTTTACACAGCTATGGTTATCACAGTGAATAGTAGTCAGATCCATCTCATGATCGAAAAATTTAGTCAAAAGTTTGCAAATTCATACTGCTTCACAAACTGCCACATTCAATGCAATGTACTCTGCCTCTATTGTGCTTAAAGCCACAGAGATTTGTTTTCTCCTACACCAGGAAACCATGGCCGATCCTAAGGTGAAACAAAAAACTGAGGTTCTCTTTCTGTCTACTGTAGTTCCTGCCCAGTCTGCATCGACATATCCTTGCAGGCTCAAGTCCACATTGGATACATATCTCATGCCATGACCGATTGTGCCTCGTAAGTATCTCAATACATGTTTTGCAGCTATCTAGTGTGTATGTTTTGGTTGGCTCATAAACTGGCTAAGAACATTCACTGCATAGTAAATGTTTGTTCTGGTGTTAACCAGATACATCAGAGATCCAATCAACTATCAGTATAAATGTGGATCTACATCTCTTGAATCGGTGTCACTCATTTTATTTAAATCCATTACCATTGGAGTAGGCATGGATTTGCATTTTGTCATACTGAACTTTTTTTTTCAGTATCTCCATAGTATATTTTCATTGACTTAGGAAAATCTCATCTATTCTCTGCCATACTTCTAGTCCCAAGAAATAATGCATTAGGCCCAAATCCTTCATTTCGAATTGGTAGTCAATGCTTGCTTGCATTCAACAATGAGCCTCTCTGAACCGGTGAGGAAAAGATCATTCACATATAAGACCAAAACCAGACACTCATTGCCATCAATGTGATATATAAGTTTGGATCAGTTGCACTATTGTTGAAACCCAAACTCATTAAAAATCCATCCATTTTCTCATACCAAGCGTGTGGTGCTTGTTTTAGAACATATAAGGCTTTCTTCAACCTGCATACATGAGATTTTTCGTTGTGTACAACGAAACCTTCTGGCTGCTCAATATAAACTTCTTCCTCAATTTCAACATTGAGAAAAGCTGTCTTTACGTCCATCTGATGTAGCTTCCAACCCATGGAAGAAACTAGTGAAATGATAGATCGGATGGAGGTATATCTGGATACAGGTGCAAAAGTATTGCCATAGTCAACTCCCTCTATTTTTGAAAACCCTCTGGCCACAAATCTTGTTTTGTATTTTTCAATGCTTCCATCAACAACATGTTTGATTTTGTAAATCCATTTGGAAGTCACTACAGACTTTCCCTTTGGTCTTGGAACAACATCCCATACATCTTTTTTTAATATAGATTGGTATTCTTCAGTCATGGAATCTTGCCATACTTGTTCACCTGAAGCTTCTCCATGGAAAGCTGGATTTGAGTCAATAATGTGGGTCATGGATGAAAGGTATCTTGAGAATATCTTTGGTATCTTGCTTTCTCTTGTTGCTCCTTGTGGGGATTTATGCCCTTTTGCTTCTTTTGAATTTTGTTGGGCCCAATAAGGTCTTTTACGTCCAATTGTGATGTCTCTAGGTATGTTGATTGGGGAAATTGAATCTGCTGGAGAAACTAGATCAACTGGAGCTATTGGATCATCTGGAATAATATTTGTCTCCCTTTGAACTGCTTAAGGAGGAGAAGGTATTGTTTCACTATCAATTTCCATCCGAGCTTATCTAGATTGCCGGAAGGCTACTTCTTCTTCAAAAGTAATATCCCTGCTTACTTTAATTTGTCTCTGACCTGGGATGTAGATTCAATATGCTTTTGAAGATTCAATGTATCCTACAAATGTACCCTTTCTTCCTGAAGGTTCTAGTTTGGATCTCTTTTCTTTGGGTACATGAGGGTACACTGGACATCCAAATATTCTGAAGTGTCCTATCTTAGGCTTCACTTTGGTGAATGCTTCTTCTAGAGTAATGTTCTTCAGGATCTGATGAGGACTACGGTTTTGAACATATACTGCTATCATACATGCTTCTGCCCATAAAGTCATAGGTAGATTCTAATCATGTATCATTGCTTTAGTTGCCTCAATGATAGTTTTGTTTTTACTTTCAGCAAACCCATTTTGTTGAGGGTTGTAAGGAATTTTGATCTCCCTCTTGATTCGTGCTTCAATACAAAAACTACTGAATTCTTTTGGGGTGTATTCTCCTCCATTGTTTGATCTTAATATTTTGATTTTTCTTCTGGTCAGGTTTTCAATCTGAGCTTTCAATTCTTGAAACTTGGCAAGGACTCCATCCTTATTCTTCAGAAAGTAAATCCAAGTTTTCCTGGAGTGATCATCTATGAAGAGTACATAGTATAAGTACCCATTTAGATATGCAACAGTGATTGGCCCACATACATCTGAATATATCAATTCCAAGATTTCTTTGGACCTATTGTTACTGCTAGGAAAGGAACTTTTAACATTTTTTCCAAGGGCACAACCTTTGCAAACACCTTTATGCTAAATCTGTATCTTTGGTAGACTTGTTTCCATTTTCCCTAGAGTTGGAAGAGCTCTATAATGAATGTGGGCAAGTATTCTATGCCATAGCTCACTTAGGCTGATAATGTCATGTAATAAGGCTTGAGTAGGTTTGATGGTCAATTTTTACAAGCTGTTTTCTCTGACACAAATTACTTTGGAAGAGATTATATGAGAGTCTTTGTGCCATGCAATAACTCTTCCTTCTAAGAAATTAATTTTGTAACCTTTGTCTCCCAAGGCCGAAATAAAGACAAGGTTTCTCCTCATTCCAGGTACATATAGTACTTCCTCTAGTTAAGCTGCATATCTGAATCTAGTTGGAAGGTAAAAGTTCCAACTCCTCTCGCATTATATCTGGCATCATATCCAAGAAAAACATGTAGATGTGTCTCTTTCTCAATGAAGCGTGTAAGATGATTTCTAATATTGGTCATGTGCCTGGAGGCACCACTGTCAATTAGCCAAGTATTTTCATTGATAGGAACCATACCTGAGAGTGCTGATATGTTGATGTATTTATTTCTTTGAGGTCTTGTCTTCCTGGAACTGAGCTTGCTTGAATCATCAAGCTTGCTTCCCATCATGATTTTTCTCATCTTCACAAACCCTTGCCAACTAGGCTAGAAAACTTAACGACTAGGCTAGGCTAGCAATTTTAGTTTTTTTTGGGCTTATGACTGCCAACAATAAGCCTTGAGAAATATGATATCCCTGGTAAGCTAAAAGATTCTTCCAGAAGTTGCATAAGTACAATTCTTAATTTTTTTGCAGAATTTGGCGAAACCCTAGAAAACCTTAGAGCCAAAAAAATCAAAATGCCCAGAAATGCAATCTGAGACTTGCTGGAGGTGTGATGGAGGAGGCCATACACTTCTATGTTGTTTTTATCCCCAACTTCCAAGTTTTGAGTGTTGAAAACCCTCAGAGGAGTAGGCTGTACATAATTTCTGGAAACCCTAGGAGGGTCGTACGATTTCTGCAGAAGTGAGAGAGAATGGATGGAAAGTGTTTGTACAATGGGATCTTAGAGACCTATTCTCTGATACCATGTTTATTTTTCAATAATATAGGTTAAGCATGTAGTTCATTTCAATTTTGCATTTGTCTTAACCATAAACAATTATGTTGAAACATCTAAGATCACAAGAAGAAACACCATGCACAAGAACATAAGAAGTATCTTGGGAAACCCTTCTCAAAAAGGGAAGAAAACCCAACCAAATCCTTTGCTATAATATTCAAGAGAAATAACTTCACCACCAATAAGAATTAACACACAAGAGAGTTCTCAAACCTTAGAACTCTAGCACCCAAGAGAGGTGCGTACTTTTCCCAAGAGAATGTAGTTGTTGAAATTTCCAAACTTATGTGAAGGATATTATTCCACAATGGGGAATCTTCCTTTACTTATATTAGACTTGTTTTATCAACAAAAGTGTCTATTGGCACAAGAGGGMYGACCTCCCTAAGTCACATTATAATTAATATTAACCAGATTAATTATCTTTTACATTTATTACTAATCACATTAAGGTGGGGCTGACTTGTACCCTTTACATTACAATTAGGGTTATAGGAAAGTATGACTCTTGAACAATATAACAAGGGATCTGATACACCCACTAGTGCTCATCCACTGGGGGCACATCCATAGGGATGTCCATATCTCCAGTCCACTGCATTACACAAAAGAACCATATCTTCACACATTCACATGTGCTCATCCAAAGGCACATCCACTCTACATATCTTCTTTCCCACTTCCTCACACATGAGAATCATCTGGAGTTTCTCGTCAACTCTGCTACTCAGAGGAGGCTAATACACCATCTTCATTTCTGTTCACATGAAGATGCACCCAACACTTTGGGATTTCACACGTTCACCTTGTGCTCAGCTAGAGGCACGTCTAACTCAACAGATCACCTTTCCCACTGGATAATCATATGGAGTTCTTCTCAACTCTTTGAATGGAGGAGGTCATCTCTACGTTCCAGCTTTGTCTTAGGTAGGAACCACATACCCTTCTTTAGGGGCCTTCTCTCAGGTTTGTAAGCTGGAGAAAGACTCACATAGCTGCAATGATCCACATCTCATAGGTTTGTATGTTGGAGAATTTCTCACATAGCTGCAATCATCAACAATTGGAACATATCCGTATTATAAACTCAAACCTCTTGAATTTTGAAACATTCTTTATTTTGATAATAAATTAAAGCAAAATTTTATATCTTGAGAAGCCTTTCATCCTCTTCATATTAAAATATTATCTCAGTAAGTTCCAATATACATTTTGTTATTTTACATTTGAAACAATTTGAAAATGGATGGATGTCGAAAACCCTAATACTTTTATCATATTAGACTCATTAAAAAGTAATCTTATATATTTATATGATACATAATAAATATGCAATAGCTCATACTGAATTTGAAGTCTCCAAGCAATCAAAATATTCCGAAAACTAACAACTAAGACAAGGTTGATCCTCTAACATAAGTTTGATATTGATCTACATTTAATATTCATCTTAATAATTATTTGGGATTATTATTGAAATTTGTAACAATTATTCAAAATATTATACTCTATTTTCATTGTTTTTATAGTTAGTTATTGCTTTCAAAAATATATCAACATAATAAAATCGTGCAAAATATTGTACAAACAAACCCTAATTCAAAAAGAACCTTCATTCACAAAAAAATCTTTACATATATCCAAATTTTACACTTTGAATTACTAAATTTAATCTAACACATGATCCATCAATGATTCATGCAAATTCTGGATATAATATATATGTTACTATGAATCATATTCTTAAAGTTGATATTGATATATAAATATATCTCTATATAATATAAACTAATGTAAATATGATCTCACATATAGAATAATCTATGGATCAAAATCTAATATATCATATAGATTATTATTAATCATAATATATATATATATTATTTGATGCAGATTATGCTATTAACCTCCAACATAATTCTATTTATGATCTTGTTGTTTCAATGATAATGATCCCTATTGTGTTGGTGTACATGATAGATTAGGAGTTAAGTGTGCATTGATTGGATCATTATTTAGGGTGAAAACTATTACTTAATTTTGTTTTCATGTTAAATGAAATGGTGTAACAACCCCTCCGTTACTTCTAGGAAAGCGAAGCATATAAGGTCATTTTTTTTTTCACATTAAGAAATTAACATCAATACACGATCACAACATTGCCTAATCAACACATCATAAGTAAAAGAAGTACCAACTACTCATCATGAAAATCACTAACGACACATTCAATGAGTCATCGAAGGATAATGACACATAAACATACATAGCGTAGCAGATTAGCACATCAATATCTTGAAGCAATTTGCAACAACATTCAATCAGATACTAAATATAAAATGACTACCTTCCCATCCTACCCTGCAAGGTTAGGACCTCCAAGACACATGTGACATAAACAACACTCAAGCCCATGTCATAGATGATTTTAAGGGCTAAATTTTGCAAATGAGATAATTTTCCATGGGTTTTCCCAAAAAAAGATTCACCAATTTCCATTTTTTCTAAAAATGATTCGCCCAAATTCCATAGAATAAAATAATTTTACCTTAAAAATCGCAAAAAAAATTCTAGAAAGTATATAAAATCCTTAGAAATTTGAATATTTTTACAAAACTATCGCAAAACATTTTACATTTTTCATATTAAGGACTAGTAAGATTAGCCCATGTTCCTACATTTTAATATAAATTTCCATCCTTACAATCATCCCTGCCAGGTTCCAATTGATTTTAACCATTTAAGGTCTCAGGGCTGGTGACTATTATGAGGAACAAGGAGGTTTCTACATCTCACTAACACCATCAAGTCCAAACTAACTATGCTAAATCAACAACATCAACGATAATCAATTTCATTAATCCATCAATCCTAATCCACAATTAAACAAGGCGCGAGAGTAATCATTCACATAACACATCATAGACCACATTAAATCCAAGGATAAAGAACAATTATCAGTTATATTCGAGGCACAAATCCCAATCACAATAAGTAATCATCCATCATAATAAATTTTCACTTTGTGCAAGAAGACTAATATCTAAACCGTCATTCATGACATCAAATTCCATTCACACAATAAGTCCAATATCTAACAACATACATTGCATTATTGAATTGCGCAAGAGCATTCTATTCCATTAATCCATCTTTTACACATCAACAATTTAAGACACATGAGATGTCGACTTTATTTTGTGAGGCACGAGAGAATATAATTAATAATCGAGGACACTTGAACAATTTTTAAAGGCACAATAGTCACCAAATTCTAATTCAATCATGCACCATCAAAATTCACTGGCGCAATAGTAATCTAGTTATTAATCCATCATAGATTAACAATTTAATGACGCAAGGTAATAGTCATTAAATCAACATACGTCAACAATTTAATGGCGCAATGTAATAGTTATTAAGTCCATCATACATTAATAAATTTAATGGCACAAGTAATAATTGTTAATTAAATTAGGGCGTAGATGAAAAGTCAATCAATCCTATTCATCATTTAATCAAGGCGCAATGTAGTCAACATCAAATTCAAATTTTATTCCATGGCATGCGAGAAGTATAATACCCTATGAAAAGGCCTAATTACACCTTCCTTTATTAAAATGAAAAAACTACTTGTTATGGTCTAACATCCATACGATCAAGTGTAATTAATGAAATGGAACTATCATGCAATGAAAAGTGCAACATGGAATCCCATGCCATCTCATTCTTAAGGAGGTTTGTTCAAGTTAGCTCACTCTTCAATACCTATCCTTTGATAACCAATATTACCTTGTAATAATTATTCACCAAATCGACTGACAAACTAATTATTTGCTGGCCTGACTTATAAATTAAAATCCATTATGAATGTCATGTGTAACATAAGGTAGTTAAAATTAATAAATTGAAGATTTGATAAATGAGCTCATGTACCCAATTATACCAAGTAATAACAAAGAATACCAAGCATACCTACTACTAGCTAAGCATACCCTAAAATAATTGAAATTAATTAAAATTTATGCAACTTACAAATGGAAGCCCACTCTAGATGAGATATATAATGCAATGTATTTAAATTTAATACACTAAATGAATCAAGGTATAAGGTAACATCACTTGCACACATATATCTAAGGGTTGATCAAAATGAATTAAGATCAATTCTATTCAATTGTCCCAAGGAAAGGTAACATTAGATGAAGCATAAAAACCTTTTTGTAGCAATATGGATTCTTAATTAAATAATAAAACTGAGTGAAGGCATGCCAAGCAGGGATACAAGGGTGAAAGTAATAACCAAGGTAAATGTAATAATCGTTGAGTGAAGGGTACACAACAATAAAAACACAGTGATGAAGGTAAGACACAGCAGTAAAGTCGCTGAGGTGGTAGAGGCAATTTCACTAGAAAATGAGGGATTTACTCTGGGCAAGGAATGGTAAGACGCTGAGAAATTACCCCAAAAACCATCGCGGAGCCTCAGTGGTTAAATTCGCTGTAAGCAAGGAAAATGATGGGCGAAGTTAGGAACGAAATTGCTGTGTAAAATACAAATAAACTCAGAACAGGAGGATGCAAATTTGGGTGTAAGACAAGGAAATCGCTGGGCGAATTTTAAGAACGAAATGCTGTGTAAAAAATACAATTAATCTCAGAGCATGAGGAGGCACATTGGCTGCGTAAGACAAGGAAATGGCTAGGAGAATTTTAAGAACGAAATGTTGTGTAAAAACACTAAAAATCGTAGAGGTGTAGGAGAGAATAAATGCCCAGGAGAGATTACCTTTTTGCTGGGCAGAGAAATGATCACAGTGGTGGTGGAACACAAGGGTAAAATAATTAAAAAAGGACGTAGAGAAGAAAGTTCCATCGCCGAGGAAGAAGGTGACTCGCTGGAGGGTAAACAAATGTGAATAAAATCCCGGGGCATCCTCCAGCCCAACGTAGAGGTCGAATAGATAAATTCGTTGCATTTCATAATAAAACACTGCGTGAAAGGGTGAATAAATATATCCGGCAAGAAAAACGCAGGGAGAGAGAATCGTTTTTGCTGGGCAAGGGGTGAGGCGTAAAGCCCTTGGCTCCCCCAAAGACACAAATAATCTTGCTGCTCATATGCGATCGGAAATGGGAAGAGGCGCAGAGCCCTGGGCTCCCAAAAATGCTGAGAAAAGAAGAGAAAAACTGGTGTGCAGAAAAGTGGAGAATCAGAGTGAAAGGTAGAAGGGAGAGCGAATTTCCCCACAGTGAATAAACCACAGTCTGAGCCTACAATTTTACAGTTCGGAGTGTAGAATGCTGAGTAAGAAGAAAATAGAAAGCTGGGCAAAATTGTTTTGGGAGCAGAGATAAAATTACTGGGTGAAGGTGCCATAAAAATATAGAGGTAACAAAGGATTTAGAGTGTGGGTTTCACCGGTGAGGAAATGAGTTAGATAAGCAAGGATCAATCCATTAAATTTCAAGCAAGGGTTTTTCCAGGGAGAAAATGAAAAAATAATGCCAAGATGAAAGCCTAAGGCTGGGAAAATTTCTCATGGAGAAACAAATACAAGGATGAAATTACCGCCACGACATGCCTAATTAAATCTCAGTAAAAACATTAACCCTTGAATAAAATTTCCCAGCAATGCGTATGCACTAGAATTAATCCACAATTTAAATTGAAACTAATGAGTGCAATCTCAGTTTAGGATTACCGTAACCGGAGGTGGAGAATATGAAGTTGTTTTTCTGGGCATGCTCACAAAACCAGAAAACAATCTAGCTCCCAACTCACCTCACAAGGTCGAGCTACCACTCTCTTTTCGAGCTGGATATCCCAACTTCCATAAGAAAAATCAGTCAAAGAAATTCCGACAACATAACCTTACGCGCATACCGGTCTTGATCCATTCCTCTTCCCAACCATTATTTTTATAGAGTTTTTCTTAGTGACCACTTGCCATTTGAACGTTTAATTGTTTTTATTAAAAATTAAATAGGAATTATCCCCCCGTACACTTGTCACCCGTTCCCTTAGTTCACCAATAAATTCACTTATTTAATTTCCCTCTATTCCCTTTTTAAAGACTGTCACTTTTTTAAAACTTAGTTGTGTTTAATTTAGGAAAGTTTTTTAGTTAGACTAGACTAGATTCCTTTCTATGCTTCCACATTCCTTTTTACATTCATTTCCTTTCTTATCTTAGTTTCCAATTTAGTATTTCTTGCACATAATCATATAATTAATCTTTAGATAAAATATTTCTCTTTTAATTCTTAACTTGATTTTTCTTCATCCCCCTTTTATTAATTTATTATTTAGTTTTTAGCCTTCTTACCCTATTTAGACTTAGGCTTAATTTTTAACTGGCTTAGAATTTTTAAGGGGATTTTATAATTAATAAAAATTACTCATTTAATAATTATTTTAAGGCCGACCATGTCAAAACAATTATTGTTTTCTAGGCACCTAGGTTCATTGACTCACCTTTATTAAAATCATGACGTGCCCTTCAAGACACACTCCGTGCTCCAAGGGTGCCACTTGCCTTTATTCATGTTTTGTTTATGTGACGTGCCCTTTAAGATGCACTATGTGCTCCAAGGGTGCCACTCGCCTTTGACTGATTTTTGGTAGTTTTTCAACCCTTGGAGTCAATACTCTATCATGCGACCTTGTGAGAGACTAAGTGCCTCTAAAGAATAAGAACCTTACCTTATTGCATGCCCCTTAGAATCTTCGTGAGCGACTGTCTCAGTCTGCCCTCATGACATCGTGGATCTCTTGAACTAGGTAATCGTTAACCTACAATTCGAGCCACGACGGGAGTGCTAGTAGGCTGTGGCAGGGCTACTGCCACACCTCTCCCTCAATATCTTGTTGTTGTGCATGGCCCCTTTACTCCTTATGTGAGTCTGATTAGCAAGCAATTGTTAGCCTACATCCACCACCGAAACACTGGCAATGATCCATAAACAAAATCATAATACACCCGATCATATGTCACATATGCATAAATATAAATGCCCAAACCATATACAGTCCACTCCTTGACTCGATCTGGAGTCCAAGGAGGTCCATTGATGCCATTGGCATCCTCGATCTGTCAAGTGTCCTGCACACTCAGGAGAAACCTGCCAATAGAACCTGTCTATACATAGATATCAAATAACATAACATCACAATCCAACACCATCATCATCAGAATCTATAAGTGAAACAAACAACCATATACTAAACCAGATCACTTGCACACATGTGTGCTCAAAGAATAAGTCAAATCATGTGTGCGCAAGAGCGGAATGTTACATACATCATGTAGTACTCATATTATATATATATATATATATATATATATATATATATATATATATATATAATGAGTACTACATGCTTGTTAGAGTGCTAAAGCATGCAAATTGATTTTTATAACATAAATTTGATGATATATAAAATATAAAAGTGAAATGTTATATATAAAGTTAGACATTTAGTACATGTTATTTCATTTTGGATGATAAATTAGGTTTGAAACATACCATATTTTACAATCAAAGTCAACGTGTCAATATTACATTGTATCAATGTTTGTCATATATCTTAATTTAATAAAGAATTAAATCTAGATTAATTGAAACCTAAGAAAATCCATTAATGAATGATGACACTACTTTGGAGTTTAAAGCTTCTTGTTTATGTGTAGATAAGCGATTTAAGAATATTGTTGTTCAAATCTTGTTGTTAGAATAAGGGGCTAGAATATTGTCATTTAAGATTGTTGTTTAACACTTATTGTTTAATATTGTTTTTCCTTTTTGTAGCCACATGGAACATTCTCTCTCTCTCTCTCTCTCTCTCTCTCTCTCTATATATATATATGATATCATATATAAGCTACAAATAAGCCTAAAAAATAGCCATTTCATTTGAATACTAACTCAAGAAGCTGCTAATCCACATCATGAGAAAAGCTTTGGGAGGCAAGATATGATGGCAATGGATAAAAAACAATAAGGAACTATGGGTGAAAATATGAATAGAAGAACAAGCCAACAACTAGTCCAAAATTATAGCTTCTAGGAGGTCAAAGAAGGACACTCTTCCCTAATGTGGGAAGACTTGAGGAAATAAAGGACAACACAACGTAGGCATAGAGGCATGCACAAACCCTCACATACAAGGTCTATTAGGAAAACAAACCCAAAATAATTCAAACTAGAGGTCGAAATGTCAAGGCTTAGTGTACAAAGAAAGGTTTCAGTGGTCAGCACAAGGCCACCATGCTTCATAATTTGGGAAAACTAGAGGATAAGGTTTTTGAATGAAAAGTTGTCACTAATAGCAATCATATAAAGAAGGATTTGGCTCACATTATCCCAAATACATGGTTTTCAAGAAGCAAGACCACCATGCACTCCTTGTCCCTAGATCGATACTAGCATACGAAGGAAATGATATCTTGTGACATGTATTCAACCTTAGAGAAGAACAACCCCCAACTACTAAATGACATCAACAAAGAGATACAACAACTCAATGACCAATACTACTTATTGATGCAATCTATTTGGGGTTTAGAGCTTGCTTCAAAGGATGGGGTTGAGGAAGAAATGGAAGACCACCATGCTAGATAGGACTCCCAACCTCCCAACAACCCATTTCCCTCGATGACGAGGATGAATAAAATGAAGAAGCTCAAGTTCCCCTCTATCTCTAAGGCCTCAATTTATAGTTTTTATTTCTTTTTTTATGATAGTGTACATGATTTACTAGCCAGTGGGCAAGCTATATCTAGACTATTATATTTTTCTTCTATTAAGATTTAGTAGCCATGGGCCAAGCTCTACTCAATATTTTTTACCTTTTATTTATGTAAGGGCGCAATAGCTTGGGGCCAATACATACCCAAACTTTTCAAAATTTGTATGTGATACTATTCAATCCAACGGACTTGAGAGATTACTATAGAGGATTTAGTTTGAGTGTCTCTGAATTGAAATTCTCCTATAACATGTAAATATTTTGACAACCAATATATATGAATATATCACTTGCCACTTACTTATTAAAAAAAACTCAGGTAGCTACTAAACAAAGAATTCAAGGCATGGTAACCAGAGGGAGATAATTGTTTTAGATCAAATGTGAAACCTTAGAGAAGATGCAAGCCACTTTTCCACCAAATGGAACTTACTATCCATGTTAGAAAGAAAATGCTAATATTTGAGAAAAATAATCAAGACTAATAAAACAACTTAATGTAAAATATTGGTTGGAAGGATATCTTTAAATCCTCTTCCCATGAATTAAGGAAATTTGTTGTGAGAATGGAAAAGAAAGTGGCTGTATATGTATATGAGGATATTAATTAGTACTCCAATATCCCTTATATCGATTGTTAAACTTTAACCATTGATGCATTCATAATATATAGCTTCATAATCTAATTAACATCTTCTTTGAATGGATAAACTACCAAAAGTGGTAAAATTTATTGGCAACAAGATGCCATTGGTACTCATTATTTCTTAACTATCAATTTTTGAACTACTTAAGATAAATATGTGTTTTTTAAAGTGGATATGGGAGCAATAAATACATACCAAGTAGTGCAACATACAATTCAGAGGGTGACATGAACAACTCATTAGAACATGCCACCTCCTTCCATACCTACTTGGCACAACTATGCCTATCATAAAACCCTTAGCAATGTGATAAGTGAGGAATGGTTAAGCATCTAAGAAGGTGACATGTGAGGCAAGGGTTTTCAATCCAAGTAGTCTATAAGTAAGGTAGAGGTTGTTAAGGTTTAAGCTATTATTAGGTTTATTTTCAATTTACTAGATAACCATAACATAGATAGGATCACTGAGAGAAACACAATCACACGATACACATCATTTATCCTGGGAAACCCTCACGGGGAAGAAAAATCTACAAAAACTTCCCTAATATAGATATGCAATATAATGCTAAGACAATAAACCAAACACTAGAGAATATCCTCTCCCAAGCAATGCACCTCTCTCTCTTCCTTCTTCTGACAACTGGTAACTGCAACTTCCTCCAATAATTGCGCACTATATGAGTGAGATGAGTGAGTGAACAAATGAGGCACTGACTTCCTTTATTTATACAAACTGGCAGGTGCCAAAAATGTGTCTCTTCACTGGCAGGGCCGACTTGTCTTCTCGAGTGGTTAAAACCACTTTAAATTGCCTGGGGGCCGACTTCTTAATTTTCATAACGCAATTAGAGTTTGACCAATCCACAAAAGGGGATTTGGTCATTTACAATGCCTGACATGATCAATCCACAAAAGGGGATTGATCTAATGAATAATAAATCAATAATAAATAGAATACTCTTTGCAGTTACAATATTTCAACACTCCCCCTTAACAAGAAGTATATTCTACAACATTGTCAGGAGAGAGAGAGAGGACAACAACATCAACAACATATGGAACACTGATTGGCATATCTATAAATCATCGAAAGTTTTTCTCATCATCAATATCATCATTCACAACATGGAGTTGGAATGGCATCATCATCATCTGCATCAACATGAATTAGTATAACACTAATACATCATCATCAATAACAACACAAGGATGATACAACATAAACAACAACAATATCACAACACAAATACTGGAGCATCATCATCAACAACAACATCACAACATGACGGCCGGAGCATCAACATCAACACTAGGCTGAAAATCTTCAACACAAAGCTGGCATCTCAACAACATCAATACAAGGCTAGAAATATTTAGCACGAGGCTAGCATCTCAACAACATCAACACGAAGCTAGAAATCTTCAGCACTAGGCTGGCATCACAACACAAGGCTGACATCACAACAACATCAACACGAAGTTGGAAATGTTCAGCACTAGGCTGGCATCATAGCACGAGGATAGCATCATAGCACGAGGCTGGCATCACAACATCAACATGAAGCTGTAAATATTCAACACTAGGCTAGAATCACAACATGAGGCTGGAATCAAAACAACATCAACACGAAGCTGGAAATCTTCAGCACTAGGCTAACATCACAACACGAGGCTGGCATCACAACAACATCAACATGAAGCTGGAAATATTCAACACTAGGATGACATCACAACATGAGGCTGACATCACAACAACATCAACATGAAGCTGGAAATATTTAGCAATAGGCTGGCATCATAGCACAAGGCTGGCATCACAACAACATCAGCATGAATCTGGAAATATTCAGCACTAGGATGACATCATAGCATGAGGCTGGAATCACAACAAAATCAACACGAAGCTGGAAATCTTCAGCACTAGGCTGGCATCACAACATGAGGTTGACATCACAACACTACTCCCCCTTTCGAGGGAGGTCCTTTCAGACTACACCAAGATTATCTCTAAAGTGCTCAAACTTTATGTGAGATAGAGGCTTGGTCAACACATCAACAACCTATTCATCCATGCTAACACTTTGGAGTTTTATAACTCCTCTTTGCATCATATCACGAGTGAAGTGATACCGAATCTCTATGTGTTTTGAATTTTCATGGAACACAGGGTTCTCTGTCATCTTTATGCAACTCTGGTTATCACATAGGATCATGGTTGCTTCCATCTCTAGATCGAATAGACCTGTCAACAACTTCCGAAGCCATATGGCTTCACAACTGGCGGAACATGAAACAATGTATTTTGCTTCTGCCATGTTGAGAGCAATGCTAGATTTCTTCCTACTCTACCATGAGATCATGGCCGACCTCTGACTGAAATAACATCCTGAAGTGCTCTTTCTATCAGAAACACTTCCAGCTCAATCTGAATCGGTGTAACCACTCATTCTGAAGTCATGATCTCTAGTATAACAGAGACCAAAATCCAACGTACCCTTAAGGTATCTCATCACATGTTTTGCATCATCAAGGTGAACATGTATGGGTTCTACCAGATACTGACTCAAGGTGTTCACAACATAACATATATCTGACCTGGTGTTCATCAGATCCAATGATTTGTCTGTACAACATAGCATCAACCAATTCCGACGAAGTGTCAACTAGGAGCTTCAACTTTGTTTCCATGGGTGTATTCATGGATTTGCACTCCAACATATCATATCTCTTCAATATTTCAACTATGTACTTCCCTTGGTTAATGAAGAT
>ML781931.1:997104-1018579 GCA_009831015.1 Picea engelmannii | reverse complement strand
TCTCATGGTAGTTAATTTGTCTGGTTTTCTTTAGGAATGTTAGTAAATTTTGAAACTAGCTTAATACGGTTGGCTGAACTGGTTTCTCCTTCTGGAGCAGTTCAGTAATTACAACCGCTTGACTCAGTTATGTACTCTTGATCTTGGCTCTTAGCAGGTTTTTTATATATAATACAAAACACTTACAAAAAAAAATAAAAATAACAAGTTGCATTTTTTTTTATAAATTATATATTAATTTATATATAATAGTTATAATTATGTGTGAAATGATGTTTTAGGATGGAATATTTGAAACAAAGTTATATTAAAAAAATGAGATGATTGAAATAAAATGCATACACGCAAACTTTATAATATAAATAAAATAATATAAAATATTTAATTAAGAAACTTAATAATATAAATAAAATAATATAAAATATTTAATTAAGAATAAAGTAATAAGTTTCATGTTTTTTATAAATTATATATTAATTTATATATAATAGTTATAATTATATCTAAAATGATGTTTTCGAATGTTTAAAACTTTAAAATGCTATTTTTTCATGTAAATAGAATATTTGAAACAAAATTATATTAATTTATTAATATATAATAAAATAAGATAAAATATTTAATAATAGATAAAATAATTTCAAGTAAATAAAATATTTGAAACAAAATTATATTAATTTAATAATATATAATAAAATAAGATAGAATATTTAATAATAGATAAAATAACAAATTATAATATAGTGACAATGATGTGTAAAAAGATCTTCAAAACCTTAAAAATGTTATTTTGTCATAGAAATGAAACAAAGTTAAACCATTATAATATATAATAAAAAATAAAAAATATTTAATAATAGACAAAATAATAAATAACAACTATTTTGGAAATCTTAAAATTTTATTTATCATATAAAAGTAAATGAAATATTTGAAACAAAGTTACACTAATTTAATAATATATAATAAAATAATATAAAATATTTTTTTTAAATAAAAAAGATATTTCTATTAATTAACTTTTAGAGTACAAAAAATGTCACATGGCTACAATCTGTTGTCTGTTCTGTTACATTAGTGGAAACTTGAACAGGTGACATACTGTGATGTCATTGTTCAAAATAACAATTTGCCATTTGCCATGCCAAACAAAAATCAGAGTATGTGGCAGATTCGAGTTATTGATGAAATGTTTTATGCAACTAAGAAAGACTAACAACTAAAAAAAGAAGAAAAAACTTTAAAAATGCATTGTAGTAGTGCAGAGAGCTGAGTTGAGAGTGCACAAGTTGACCAAAACAAAGAGATTACACATTTTCACCTGGAGGCATGTCGTTTGGAGCGTCGCTAAAGGGGTCATCCCTGGGCTGGAGCATGAAAGGCCTCACACAGGTCGAACATCGTTGAGCTGCTGGTGCATTCGAGAAGGCCACATAGAGCATGTCAATTCACTAATGCATGAGGGTGTCCTAGTGTATCTGGTTAGCCATCTGGTTCCGTAGCTCAAAGACGAGCTCGAGCTGCTCCAGATGGAAGAAGGGTGGTGGAGCCTGATAGAAAATAGGGAATGCTGAGAGTAGTAGAGGTGCCAAGACTGGGCGACCCTCCAATTCCGCACCTAAGACCACCACCGCTGCACCCGAGTCCATGGTGCCTCATACATAGCCTCCACCACCTTGACCTCCTCCCCCGCTGACCCAACTTGGCTATCCATGTTTGAATTGTGCCAACAAAGTCCAAATGGAGGAATTCCTCTGGGAATTCCTCCTCAATCATATAGGTGGCCTCTTCCATGGACTCTTCCTGAGCGGCTGGGGTGCTTGTGCTTGTCAGATTATAGCTGGGGCCTGCCAATTATCCGACACAGTAAAATGGAGCCAACCTCGTCCAAGCGAGAGTAAAATGCCAAGGCACGACATGACCTCTGTACCGAGCCCCCCACTGCAAGTACACCTTGTGGCTGCCATACTTCTAACGCGAGGGAGCTGTCCTCCCCATCTCGGCAGGCAGTAATGGCCTCCCTCCATTTAAGAGTGAGGTGAAGGGTGGGGACCTGCCATATTAATGGTTTGGGTTTGGGGCAAGCTATGTGGCCTCCCGTTGCTACGTGGCACCCCATTCGAGAAAAATGATATTAAATATTTAATAACAAATAAAATACTAAATTGTAATATAATCCTAATCATATGTAAAATAATATTTTAAAATTTTGAAAACCTTAATATGTTTTGTTTTTTTACTAGTTTGTCCATGACCTGCAAGACTAGCACGTGGTTGAGAAAATGTGACTCAGGGGCATCTAAGCCATCAAAATCACCCGGGGATTGTACCCGGCCTGAGCCACACCAACTCTTAACATGGCTAGATTTTTTGTCCTCGCATGTTTCGAACCAGTGACTTTAGCATCACGAAGTTCCTTAACAACACACTCTGTCACCAACTGTCCTACACCTCGGGGATGAAAACATTAATATGTTATTTTATCATGTAAATGAAATATTTGAATAAAATTGTATCAATTTAATAATATATATAAAATAATATAAAACATTTAATAAGTTCATACAACTTAACAAATAACAAATGGTTCTTCCTTGCCCGGATGCAGGTGCTAGTCTAGTACACTTGGCCTCCACTCACGACGTCTCCATCATTTGGATCGATGGCCACCTGGCTCCCGCTCCTCTCTCATCTCATGTGAGTTAAGTTCATGCTCTGCTTGAGGCCTCAAGAATTTTCTCCACCAACCATTACAACCAAGCTCTAGATGCGACGAGGTACGATGGCAATGGATTCGTCTTTATATATGGTGTAGGCATTGATTTCCCAGGGAAATTTCCATTTCAACTTTCGAAACTTCCATTTCTGTCTCATTTGAAATAGACTGTGGCTTGCTCTTTTTCTCAGAAGAATTATTCTTGATACACATAGCTCCTTTGGATGGTTTTCTCTCGCCAACTCTGTCAGTCTGACCCTACTCTCATCTCAGTTCATCGTTGGGAGATAAAAGTTCTGTAGGGTGTCGTGGCTAACACCTCATTTTCTCCGCATGTTGCTCCTGGTTCCTATAATGTCCAGACGCATGTGTGCCACCCCCCACCTAGGGAGGGGAGGTTGTGGAAATAGAGTGACTGGCGCACATATTTAGCCCGCCATGGTTAGTCGAGAAGGATACAATCGTTTAGTTTTGATATCTATCCAACAAATGTTGGATGATTGGGAGGAGGAAATGACCAACTTTCATCCCACAACCCAACACACTCAAAGGATATGAATGAGCTATTGGACGGTAACTAATCTTCTAGCCCGCTCCCTTCTTAGTCTTCCTGGTGTGTTAGTTCAGAGTCCCTCCAACTTTCCACACTCCCCTAGAGCCCACTCACCATCCTCGAATGACCAACACAACAACCCGGCCACATCATAATCTAAATGCAGGAAGACAACATGGGCTCAATCAAGCAGGTAGGGTGCACAAGCGGGTGGCATCCAGAATCCCCCCCCCAATCAAAAAGTCCAACACAATGATTTTCCACCTTCATCCTCCTTCATCAAAAGCATAGGACTACCCACCAAGGAAGCACAATCAAGCTCCACCAGCTCCTCCAACGACAACGACTTCGTCAAACACCCAATTGTAGAAGAAATCCCCCAGGGAGCCCACCTGGTTAATTTTCATTTTCTTGTTAGTTTTCAGGTTTCTTATAATTTTATTTAGTTCTAGTATTTATGACATGCCAAACACTGCAAAGACTTTTGGTCTCATTTTTGAGAGCCTGGTTTCCCTCTATGGGCAGACTAGTTTTCCAAGTTTTGATTGCTTGGTTTCCTAGTAAAGGCAGACTCAGGTCTTTAGAAATTTTTAGTGAATCTCTCTAGATGACTTTTCCACCTCCCTCTTAGTTCATCCCAAACCTCTTAAATGTACTACTACTATATTTTTAATAAAATAAATCATGATTTACTCAAAAATAAAAATAAAATAATAATAATAAAAATTCTTCCTATAATTATATGGATTATATGTCCATCCATATAGAAATGTTATATATATCTCAATCCATATAGAGATGTAATTATGATGATGTGTAAAATAAACCTATGGATTTTTTTAAAACTTTGAAATGTTATTTTACCATGTCATAGTAATAAAAATTTAAAAAATTTGAAATTGTTATTTATATATATATATATAAGTTATGATAATATGTAAAATGGCATTTAATTTTTTTTAAATAATACATATATTAATAAAGTCAAAAAATATGTGTAAAATGACCTTTTTACTCTCGGGAGACCTTGAGATGTTACTTGTCATGTGATCATAATATAAATTTTATATTTAATAAAAATTTTAAAACAATTATATATATATATATATATATATATATCAAAACCTTTTCATATTTGTTAAGTTGTTTGTATATTTGGTTGAGAATTTATGTTGGAGTTTTTAATAATAACATTTATGTACATTGTGTTGTATATAATGTGGGATATGTTTTAAAAGATTTTTTTTTTCAATAAGAAAAAAGTTATAATATTAAAGTTTTTTTTGCTAACTAAATATTCCTTATTTGTGGGATTGGCTTATGGTTGAGATGTCATGATCTAGGGGTATTTAAGTCATTAAAGTTACCCAAGGATTGCACTCGTCATGGACCGCATCAACCTTTAACATGGTTGCATTTGAGGTTCTCCAGGGGTTTGAAACCAATGATTTTCACTTACAGAGTGCCTTAACAACGCGCTTCCTCACCAACAACTCTCGACCCTGGGGACGCTATTTAAGGTTATCGCCTTGTTTTTATTGATATAATTTCATGATTCCCATGAATAATGACGTTATTATGTATGAACAAAAATTAACCACCTAAATCAATCTATTGGATAGTGCCTAAGAGTGCATATTGCCACTCTTACTAAATTTCTTTCAATTTTACTAAATGTAGTGTTATGGTTACTTTATTGCAATATTATGTAATATGAAATGTAATGTTATTATGTTATTGAAATTTATTTGTTAGTAACATACAAAATGCGATGTCCTTTCGAACTACGTGCATTGAGTTATATTGATTTAGCAATGGGAAATTGCTAGTAATTGAACTTACATTATTTTTAAGGGGGGATTGGTAACTCGTCAACTAATGGAAATGAAAGGGAGTGACAGATCGGTAATTAATGCTAATGGAGTCATAGTTAATGCCTTGTCTTAATTATGGTTGGTTGTTGTCGGAGTCCTTCGGACTTGCACCTTCCGTAGAGGTTGTGGTTGTCCATTGATTTTGTTGTACTTGGTTGTATTCTTGTATTGCTTGGTCTTCTTGTGTCGGGCAAGATGTAGACACCTCCATGTTCCTCATAACAGTCGCCAACCCTGAGACCTTAAATGGTTAAAATCGATAGGAACCTAGGCTTGAGCGTTGCTTATGTGTCTTGGAGGTCCTAACCATTGCAGGGTAGGACGGGCGGGTAGTCAGTCCTATTATTTTTCGGTGGATTTTCATTCATTGCTTTCAGAGGTTGATGCGCATCTTAGATATTTATGTGGTCATCACATTGCATGCGTCATGAAGCTTCGTCGTGTGGCGACGCATAGTCGAATGTAATTTTTACCCTTGTACACTTGCACATGCGACTTGGGATCGCTACGGCTTTCGTTGACATGATTTGATTATACTGTTGCTGATCGATTTGATTGTGTGCGTGCAAGTAATCATGTTTAGAGGACATCACAAAGGTAGATGACGGGGTGCTAGGGGAGGAGGCATGACGCCTCCAGTAGCATCCACACCTGAGGGGTCTAACCCCCAGGGAGATGAGCAGGTTGTTGAACAGGAGAAGATAGCAGTTGGCGATGTAGTCAGGATGATGAGATCCTTTCAGTGCATGTCCGAGTCACTGATCAACCGCTTGGACAGAGATGAGGCCAGGGCACTGACACCCGCTGAGGTTCCACCGTGCGCACCGGCCATTAATGGTAGCATTCACCGTGAACTTGAGAAGGTTAGGTTTCCTGAGTTCTTTGGTGCCCTAGTTGGTGCAACCGCTGAGGCATGGTTGGAGAACATGGCGATGTGCTTCGTACTTCATGATTATACCTCCAACATGAAGGTCCACATGACGTTATTCAAACTAAAGGGGAGCGCTCTTCTATGGTGGAAGACACTCCTACCACAACTGAACATGGCAGTCAAAGACTTGTTATGGGAACTGTTCGAGGAACGGTTCTGAGAGAGGTACCTTTCCGAGGAATTCATTGAGCGTCAGCTGAATTAGTTCAACGCCTTACGACAGGGAGGTCATACGGTTCCCGAGTATGAGGCCTGTTTTATGGAGCTGCTCTTGTATGCTCCGCACCTTAACACAGAGAAACTTAAGGTCAACCGGTTCGTGTTCAGCCTTAATGGAAGCCTACGTGCAAAGTTTAGGATTTTGATGCCTCAAACCTTGCACGATGCCGTCCAGAAGGCCCTCATAGCAGAGGAGGAGCTTATCATTAAGGGTCAGACCAGGACTCCAGCTAGACCAGCAGGGCAGGTTCCATCTGGAACACAACAACACCAGACACTAGAGAGACATACGCTGGGATATCGTGGCTTATAGAGGGGATCCACTTTCACTACACCCCGACGACCACCGCCTCAGTAGCAGACACCTTATCGGGGACCACAGCATTAGCAGCAACGTCGCCCGTAGCAGCAACAGTTTAGGCCTGTTCAACAAAAAAGACCAGGGTTCTAGGCCGGTGGGCCGTCATCTTCTACTTCGGGTACCAGGACTACTGGGCCGAAGAAGGGGTGTTGGATGTGTGGGGAGCCACACTACTAGCACGACTGTCCTGTGGAGAGGACCAGAACGTCTGGATTAGCTGGACCCACTACAGTGGGAGATATGGGCAAGGCCTATCGGATTCACGTAGTGGTGAATAACCGCCATGTAGAGCATCAGTCCACTGTGCTCGAGACGACAGGTATTGTCACTGACCAGAACCTTAGTATTTTGATAGATCCCGGAGCTACTGAGAGTTTCATTTCAGGTGCAGCGCTAAAAAGGATTAAGGTAAAGGTAATTGAACAGGATGAGTTTAGCTTTGTGGAGATGGCTTCGGGAGCCAAACAGAAGGTTGGAGGAAAGGTTATGGGCTGTGCCCTTAACCTAGGAGAGTTTTTCACGAGGGACAACTTGTATGTCATGATCTTAGGATCTTATGATGTTGTAATTGGTAAGGATTGGTTGGAATCACATGAGGCGATACTCAACTGTAAGACAAAATGGTTGAGCTTGATCGATGACGAGGGACAAAGATGTGTGATTGTAGGATGGAACCAGGGAGTTTCCCCGAGGTTCATCTCTTCCTTACAGTTACGAAAGAGTATGCGCAAGGGGTGTAATATTTATGCGATCCTTGCATTAAATGAGAAGTGAGTAGCAGAAGGTCTTGAGCACCTTCCGATGGTGAAGGAGTTTGTGGACGTATTTCCAGAGGAGTTACCGGGGATGCCGCCAGAAAGGGAATTGGAGTTTACCATAGACTTGAAACCGGGGACCAAACCGATAGAAAGAACGCCTTATCATATGTCAACCCCAGAGTTGCAGTAGTTGAAAATGCAACTGAAGGAGTTGCTGGACCTGGGACTGATACGTCCTAGTGTGTCACTGTGGGGTGCACCTGTTATTTTCATTCGGAAGAAGGACGGATCGTGGAGGCTTTGCATTGACTACCGTTAACTGAACAAGGCTACGATCAAGAATCAGTATCCCTTGTCGAGAATTGATGATCTGTTCGATCAAATGAAGGGTGCGATGGTGTTCTCCAAGATCGATTTGTGATCAGGGTATCACCAATTACGGATCAAGGAGGATGACGTCCCTAAGATCGCTTTTAAAACAAGTTTTGGACATTACGAGTTTACTGTTTTACTGTTTGGACTGACAAACGCCCCATGAGTATTTATGAGTTTGATGAATGGGGTGTTCCACGAGTACTTGGACAAGTTTTTCCAAGTGTTCATTGATGATATTTTGATTTACTCTCGTATGACAGAGGATCATGACGAGCACTTGCGCCTGGTACTACAGTGTCTGCGAGAGCACAAACTGTATGGGAAATTGTCCAAATGCTCTTTTTATCAATCGAGGAATCACTACTTAGGGCATGTCATCTCTGGCGAAGGTATCATCGTGGATCCAGCTAAGGTCGAGGCTATTATGGAATGGCTTGCGACGAAGAATGTCATGGAAGTACGTAGCTTTAAGGGTTTAGCAGGATACTATCGACGGTTTGTCGAGGGATTTTCGAAGATAGAAAATCTAATCACGGAATTGCAGAAGAAAAACAAGAAGTTTGATTGGACCGAGAAATGCGCAGAAGAATTCCAGAGGCTTAAGGAGTTGTTAACGACAACACCGATACTAAAGGTCCCTGACATGGACGTGGACTTCTTGGTATGCACAGATGCATCCAAGGAAGGTTTAGGCGGAGTCTTGATGCAAGACAGACGAGTGATTGCTTACATTTCGAGGAAATTGAGAAGGCATGAGGAAAACTACGCGATGCACGATTTGGAGTTATTAGCCATCGTATATGCCTTGAAGGTTTGGAGACACTACCTTGTAGGATGAAAATTTGAACTAAAGACTGATCATTGTGGACTACAACACATTTTTATGCAAAGCGAACTGAACGCATGACAACGACGTTGGTCGAAATTGCTTAGCGAGTATGACTTTGAGATTACTTACATAAAGGGAACAGTGAATCGAGTGGCAGATGCTTTGAGTCAGAGACCACACATATTCTCGGTGTTGCCTCTTCAGACGAATCTACGTGAGAATATTCTCACTTTACAACGTGACAATGACAGGTACAATGAGGTTGAGGGTTTTATCGGACAAAACACAATGATGGTACCATGATACGAGGGATTTTCATTTGATAGTGATGGTTTATTGAGGTTTAAAAATCGGATTTACGTACCGCCAAACGACGAGTTGAGGATGTTGATCCTGAGCGAGGCTCATAGAGAAGTTTACATGGCTCACCCGGGAGTCACGAAGATGAGGGCAGACCTTAAACCCTTATTCTTCTGGAAGGGAATGAAGGCCAACATAGTCAACTATGTGGCCAAATGTCTAGAGTGTCATCAGGTAAAGGCTGAACATAGACACCCAACAGGATTACTTCAACCACATGCCATCCCGGAATCGAAATGGGAGGTTATTTCGATGGATTTTATTGTTGGATTGCCACTGACGGCAAGGAGACATGACTCGATTTTTGTAGTAGTAGACACTCTGACGAAGAGTGCTCACTTTATTCCTTTGTGTATGACATATCAGGCACCTGACATAGTGAGAGTTTTCATCAGTGAGATTGTGAGGTTGCATGGTGTGCCTAAGAGGATTATATCCGATCGAGGATCGATGTTTACTAGACGATTTTGGACGAGTTTCCAAGAGGCCTTGGGAACCCAACTTAGATTTAGTACTATGTATCACCCCAAGACTGACGAACAGAATGAACGAACGAACTAGACCTTGGAGGACATGTTGCGCATGTATGTGATGGACCAACAAAAGCATTGGGAAGAATTCTTGCCTCTAGTAGAGGTCTCTTACAAAAACAGTTACCAAAGCACCATTAAAATGGCACCTTTCGAGTTTCTTTACGGGCGACCGTGTCAAACACCCTTGAGTTGGGATCAACTTGAGGATAGGGTCCTGGTGGGACCAGAAGCGATCCAATAAATGGAAGAGCAAATGAAAACCATAAGACAAAGGATTAAAGAAGCGCATGATCGATAGACGAGTTATGCTGATGCGCACTGAGTCGACCGTAGTTACGAGGTCGGCGATCGAGTCATCCTACGGGTTAAACCACATAAGAGTTTGATCAAGTTTGGAAAGGGAGATAAACTCTCTCCTAGGTTTGTGGGACCTTTTGAGATTGTGGAGAGAAAGGGGCCCGTGGCCTATCGAATAGCTTTGCCTGATTCTTTGAGGCGTATGCACGATGTTTTTCATGCATCTATTTTGAGACATTATATTAGTGATCCTACACATGTGATTGACATGAGTTCCTTGTAGGTATCGGATGAGGGAGTGCTCACGGCTGAGACGGTCCGCATCTTAGATCACCGCGTTCGACAGTTATGACGTCGAATGGTAGATCAGGTCAAGGTCCAGTGGGACAATTATAGTCCGCACTTGACGACCTAGGAGGACGCATATGATATGCGCCAGAAGTTTCCATTTTTGTTTGATAGATAGACATATGATAGTGTGATACACTTATTTCAACATTTATACTATGAAACTTCGGGACGAAGTTTAGACCAAGAGGGGGTGTATGTAACATCCCACTCTGGTGCACTGAGAAAACTTATTCTTTGAAGACACTTGCTCACAAGTGATCAAGACTATTATGATATTAAAACATTTTTCCTTGATTATGATGCGTTATGGTAGATGACATAATTTTTTACTACTTTGACATAGGCAGGTGCTATTGACTCGTTTTTACTGAGTGTGCAGGGTTTTGGACCTTGAGGATGCAGAGGCATCGACGGAACCCCTTGGACTCTGGATCGAGTCAGGGAGTGTGATTGGGGTTTGATTGTTTAATGAGATTTTAGTACATTAGATTAGATGATATGATGTGGACATGTTCTGACACGATTGTTGATGATGTAGGTTGATGATAGCTTGCCGACCAGACTCACATATGGAGTAAAGGGGCCACACACATGATTTCCAGAGAGGTTGAGGGAGAGGTGTGGACAACAACCCTGCCATAGCCTACTAGCACTCCCACCATGGCTCGAACTGTAGGTTAACTAGTACCTAGTTCGAGAGGACCCACGATGCCGCGAGGGCAGACTGTGACAGTCGCTCGCGATGATTCTAAGGGGTGCGCAATAAGGAGGGGGCCTTATTCCTTAGAAGCCTGTAGTCTCCCACAAGTTCACCTGGCGGAGTGTTGACTCCAGGGGTTATTGATGTCTACCAATCAGTCAAGAAGAGAGTGGCACCCTTGGAGCACATGGTGCATCTTGAAGGGCATGTCGCACAAAAGAAAAACAAGAGGCGAGTGGCACCCTTGGAGCACGTGGTGCATCCTGAAGGGCACATCGTGCAAAAGAAACACAAGAGGCAAGTGGCACCCTTGGAGCACGTGGTGCGTCCTGAAGGGCACGTCACGCAAAAGAAACACTAGAGGCGAGTGGCACCCTTGGAGCACATAGTGCATCTTGAAGGGCACGTCGCGTTGATGATGTTAAAGGAACGAACCTAGTTGGCCCTAAGACTAATATCTCTTTAAGAAATTTTAAAACAACTTCCCTAAATAAATGTCGCCCAGTCTAGAATCTAAGTTCCACGTAAAAAACTTCTTTATCGGTAAGATTTTGTCTACCCTTGAGAAAACATCTCTAAAAATTTAGTGGTAAAATTTAAAATAAAAACCATTTAAGTAATAATTTGGTCTTCATAAATTTTTGGGGCAAAATGAAGAGAGTAATAATTTAATTAAAAGATGTGGATATAAAACATAAAGAATAATTTAATTATTTAACTTGTGAAAGTGTAAAAGATATTAAATTATTAATAAAAAGGAAAAGAGGTTAATTTGCGCAACTGCCATTTTGGCTCTAATAAAAAGGGGAAAGAAGGGAATAATAAAAATTAGGAAACTAAGGAATGGAGGAAACATAATAAGGGAAAGAGGGGAAATTATGGTAAAAAGCGAGGTCAACATAGTAAAGAATCTGTAGTTAAGAACCTTCTAAATTGAACTAAATTAGCAACTTCATTTTAGGGAAAGTATTTAAACCTGTAAGGGAATCTAGGGACACCTAGGAGTAAATTTAGGAGCAACTCTAGGTGGGTGAGGGAAATTGAGACAATTATTAATTTAAAGAAAATAATTATTGGAGGAAAGTGGGGGATGGGTGACACTTGTACGAACGAGAATTTTTGGAAGATTTTTTTATTAAAACTTAAAATTTAATGAGATTAGGGAAAGAATGGAAGTTCTAAAATCCTATAAAAGAGAGAGAGGATAAGGAAGAAAAGGATCGACTGTTAGCGTAACGTCACGCTATCGGATTTGTGACTTGACTGATTTCTTGTGGGGAGTTGGGATTTCCCAGCTCGGATAGGAGTGGTAGCTCGGCCTTGTGAGGCGAGCTGTGAACTAGACGTACCATCTAGATAGTGTGTGGACCCTTTGTGGCTCAGGGGGATAAGGGGGAAGAAAAGTACCCCTAACATTGGCTAGGAGGTACCGGTGAGGTCTCGATGGTCGGTGAGCGGGAGCATCACGGAGAGCACGGACGTCATTCGATGCAGGCGATCAGGCAAAGGTACACTCTTTGATTTTTAGAGTAGAATGCATCAGGCGTTGGTTGGGATCTTGTTGAATCGAATGATTTTAATACTTCGACAATTATAATTGTGTTCCGAGTGTAAAATAGTAACTCTGCTTTTGTAATTCGGTACTAGATAAATAGGTAATTTTTTTTAGGACTTCAGCGATTGTGATAGATGATCGTTGTAAACAAAAACAAAACTGACCCTAAGTTTGTTCAACAAGGGAGAACCTAGCCTTTTGCTCCTCTCACTGTTCTCTGCGAAGTCCTGTGGCTTTACATTTTGTGATTCAAGAGTTGACATTTAACCATTTCAGTGATTTTTCTATCTGTGATATTGCATTTCGGTGATTTTATATTCGGTATTCCAAGAGTCGACCTTTAAACATTGCGTAGACTTGAGTTTCTTGTTTTTCTGAGCAAATATTTTTGTGCTTGTGATTAAACCTTGGGACGAACTCTTGCCTGGGCGTGCATCTGGTGAATTGCCACTGCGTTAGACTACACTGTTATTCCATCACAGTACCCTTTTTGTCCTGGACCCTTCCGCGTTGAGTGGTGGTGTGTCTGCTTCGTTTTTTTTTGTGTGACTCGGGGATAAATTACTGTGTCTTAGGAGGGGACGAATTTATTGTGTAATGGTAACGTTGGGCTGTTTGAGTGTTGCTACTTCGGACAACGAGCTCACTTCTCTCTCTCTTTTTTTTTTTTCACCTTGACTACGGATTTCCCAAGAACATCACTGCCGCATGAATACACTGGCTGCCTGGCAAATTTCATGAAGATTCATGTGTTTTAAATATCATTTACTGCATTTTATTGGATTGCATTTTATTATAAATCTTCCTGCGTTTTTAAATATCAATTCCTGCGTTCCTGTACCCATTACGGGCGTTTTTATTTATGACTGTGTTTTATTCTACTATGGGCGCTTTTGTGGGCTGCGTTCCTTTAAATGTTATGACTTGTTCATCATTGCTGGTCCGGGATTTTAGAGCGGATTTATCCCTGCTAGAAAATTGGTTATTGTTGGGACAACTTTATTACCCACGTTTTTCAAGTTTGTAGTTGGCAGCCCCTTATTAATTTTTAATTGCTTTCAGAGCTGTCAGGAGTTGGGTGGGGTAATAGTCATTTCATTGAACACCGGGCCCTCGATAGCAGTCAAGCATGGGCATTCTGTGTTAATGAATTCTTTAGATCTGTAAGACTAACTTAATAAATAGCTTTTGGATCGTTGGGCAGACCAGAGAAACTTACCATTGCATTTTTTGGGCAGCAAGTGTTGACCACGCCCTTCTGTATTTTTCTTTTTAGAAACTTTTCCTTACTACGTTCTCAATGCTCCAGACATTGGTAACTCATTAAAGACCTTGGTTTGACACTTGTACTTACATTACTTGGGAAAACCAACAACCACTTGGTGAAAAATTCAGGTTAAAATGTGTAAATATATATAATCTAATTGTATGAACTTCTTGAATGTCCTCCCCATGCTTTGAGAAATGATATTAAATCAATTTTATCAGTTACCTTATGATGAATACAATACAATTACCCTTGATTAAGTTTGTTGTTATAAGACCACTAGCTGACCCAATGCAAGGGAGGTTGCTCTAAGTTGAATTAAATTACTTTCTGTTAAATTATTACAGGCTGGAAAATAAATGAGTCCCCTTAAGCTAGAACAATTTCTTTTTCTTTTTAATGTTCATATGGTCTTGGGTCCCTGACTCTTGATGGAAGGCATCACGTTTCTTGGAAATTACATTTGGCTTGGGTGATTAATAAGTCAGTACCTCATAAGTGTGCATGTAATCTTGGTATGCTGACTATGTTGTGGTCTTTGCATTTCACTTATATGTTATAAGAATAGATATGGAGATACATGTCACCTGATTTTACAACGGTTCCTAACCCTAGTCTTTTTGTCTCCTTCATTATGTCATCTAAATTTTGGAGTAAGTGTGATGGTTATTGTCAGCAAATTTGGTTATTGTAATACGTATATGTGAAGTTACCATAATACTTTTGTTGTTGCAAAAGTAGATGTAATGTTACTGTAATACAAAATAAAATGTAAACGTTCTTGTTGATAAATATCAAATGTAGTGCTATGGTTACTTTATTGCAATATTATGTAATATGAAATGTAATGTTATTATGTTATTGAAATTTATTTGTTAGTAACATACAAAATGCGATGTCCTTTCAAACTACGTGCATTGAGTTATATTGATTTAGCAATGGGAAATTGCTATTAATTGAACTCACATTATTTTTAAAGGGGGACTGGTAACTTGTCAACTAATGGAAATGAAAGGGACTGACGGATCGGTAATTAGCTAATGGAGTCGTAGTTAATGCCTTGTCTTAATTATGGTTGGTTGTTGTCGGAGTCCTTCGGACTTGCGCCTTCCATAGAGGTCGTGGTTGTCCATTGATTTTGTTGTGCTTGGTTGTATTCTTGTATTGCTTGGTATGCTTGTGTCGGGCGGGATGTAGACACCTCCATGTTCCTTAGAATAGTTTCCAGCCCTGAGACCTTAAATGGTTAAAATCAATGGGAACCTAGGCTTGAGCGTTTCTTATGTGTCTTGGAGGTCCTAACCATTGCAGGGTAGGACGGGCAGGTAGTCAGTCCTAATATTTGTTGGTGGATTTTTGTTCATTGCTTTCAAAGGTTGATGTGCATCTTAGATATTTATGTGGTCATCGCATTGCATGCATCATGAAGCGTCGTCGTGTGGCGACGCATAGTTGAATGTAATTTTTACCCTTGTACACTTGCGCATGCGACTTGGGATTGCTACGACTTTCGTTGACATGATTTGATTATACTGTTGCTGATCGAGTTGATTGTGTGCGTGCAGGTAATCATGGTTAGAGGACACCACGAAGGCAGACGACGGGGTACTAGGGGAGGAGGCGTGACGCCTCCAGTAGCATCCACACCTGAGGGGTCTAACCCCCAGGGAGATGAGCAGGTTCTCGAACAGGAGGAGATAGCAGTTGGCCATGTAGTCGGGATGATGAGATCCTTTCAGCGCATGTCCAAGGCACTGATCAGCCGTTTGGATAGAGATGAGGACAGGGCACCGACACCCATTGAGGTTCCACCGCGTGCACTGGCTGTTATTGGTAGCATTCACTGTGAACTCGAGAAGGTCAGGTTTCCCGAGTTCTTTGGTGCCCCAGATGGTGCAGCCGCTGAGGCATGGTTGGAGAACATGGCGATGTGTTTCGTACTTCGCGATTATACCTCCAACATGAAGGTCCGCATGATGGTATTCCAACTGAAGGGGAGTGATCTTCTATGGTGGAAGACGCTCCTACCACAGCTGAACATGGCAGTCAAAGACTTTTCATGGGAACTATTCAAGGAACGGTTCCAAGAGAGGTACCTTTCTGAGGAATTCATTGAGCGTCAACTCAATGAGTTCAACGCCTTACGACAGGGAGGTCATACGGTGCCCGAGTACGAGGCCCATTTTATGGAGCTTCTTTGGTATGATCCGTACCTTAACACAGAGAAAATTAAGGTCAACTGGTTCGTGTTTGGCCTTAACGGAAGCCTGCGTGCAAAGGTTAGGATTTTTATGCCTCAAACCTTGCACGATGCCGTCTAGAAAGCCTTCATAGCAGAGGAGGAGCTTATCAGTGGGGGTCAGACCAGGATTCCAGCGAGACCAGCAGGGCAGGTTCCATCTGGAACACAACAGCACCAGACACCAGTGAGACATACGCCGGGATATCGTGGCTTCCAGAGGGGATCCACTTTCACTACACCCCGACGACCGCTGCCTAAGTAGTAGACACCTTATCGGGGACCACAGCATTAGCAGCAACGTCGCCCGTAGCAGCAGTGGTTTAGGCCTATTCAATAGAACATACCCGGGTTCTAGGCTGGTGGGCCGTCATATTCTACTTCGGGTACCAAGACTATTGGGCCGAAGAAGGGGTGTTGGACGTGTGGGGAGCCGCACTACTAGCTCGACTATCTTGTGGAGAGGACCAGAACGTCCGGATTAGCCGAACCCACTACAGTGGGAGATATGGGCAAGGCCTATCGGATTCACGCAGTGGTGAATAACTGCCAGGAAGAGCATTAGTCGACTGTCCTTGAGACGACAAGTACTGTCGCTGACCAGACCCTTAGTATTTTGATAGATCCTGGAGCTACCGAGAGTTTCATTTCAGGTGCAGTGCTAAAAAGGATTAAGTTAAAGGTAGTCAAACATAATGAGTTTATCTTTGTGGAGATGGCTTCGGGAGCCAAACAGAAGGTTGGAGGAAAGGTTACGGGCTCTGCCCTTAACCTAGGAGAGTTTTTCACGAGGGCCAACTTGTACGTCACGATCTTAGGATCTTATGATGTCGTAATTGGTATGGATTGGTTGGAATCGCATGAGGCGATACTCAACTGTAAGACGAAACAGTTGAGCTTGATCGATGATTAGGGACAGAGACATGTGATTGTAGGATGGAACTAGGGAGTTTCCCTGAGGTTCATATCTTCCTTACAATTACAGAAGAATATGTGCAAGGGGTGTAAGCTTTATGAGATCCTTGCGTTAAATGAGAAGTGAGTAGCAGAAGGTATTGAGCACCTTTTGGTGGTGAAGGAGTTTGCAGACGTATTTTCAGAGGAGTTACCGGGGATGCCGCCAGAAAGGGAATTGGAGTTTACCATAGATCTGAAACTGGGGACCAAACCGATAGAAAGAACACCTTATCGAATGTCGACCCCAGAGTTGTAGGAGTTGAAAATGCAACTGAAGGAGTTGCTGGACCTGGGACTGATACGTCCTAGTGTGTCACCGTGGGGTGCACCTGTTATTTTCATTCGGAAGAAGGATGGATCGTGGAGGCTTTGCATTGCCTACCGTTAACTGAACAAGGCTACGATCAAGAATCAATATCCTTTGTTGAGAATTGATGATCTGTTTGATCAAATGAAGGGTGCGACAATGTTCTCCAAGATCGATTTGTGATCAGGGTATCACCAGTTATGGATCAAGGAGGATGACGTCCCTAAGACCACTTTTAAAATGAGGTTTGGACATTACGAGTTTACTGTTTTATCGTTTGGACTGACAAACGCCCCAGGAGTATTTATGAGTTTGATGAATGGGGTTTTCCACGAGTACTTGGACAAGTTCGTTCTAGTGTTCATTGATGATATTTTGATTTACTCTCGTACGACAGAGGAGCATGACGAGCACTTGCGCCTTGTACTACAGTGTCTGCGAGAGCAGAAACTGTATGGGAAATTGTCCAAATTCTCTTTTTATCAATTGAGGATTCACTACTTAGGGCATGCCATCTCCGACGAAGGTATCGCCGTGGATCCAGCCAAGGTCAAGGATATTATGGAATGGCCTACGCCAACGAATGTCACGGAAGTGCGTAGCTTTATCGGTTTAGCAGGATACTATCGACGGTTTGTCAAGGGATTTTCAAAGATAGCAAATTCGATCACGGAAGTGCAGAAGAAAAACAAGAAGTTTGTTTGGACCGAGAAATGCGCAGAAGCATTCTGAAGGCTTAAGGAGTTGTTAACGACAACACTGATACTAAAGGTCCCTGACATGGACGCAGACTTCTTGGTATGCACAGACGCATCCAAGGAATATTTAGGCGGAGTCTTGATGCAAGACAGACGAGTGATTGCTTACATTTTGAGGAAATTGAGAAGGGATGAGGAAAACTACGCGACGCATGATTTGGAGTTATTAGCCATCGTATATGCCTTGAAGGTTTGGAGACACTACCTTGTAGGTTGAAAATTTGAACTAAAGACTGATCATTGTGGACTACAACACATTTTTACACAAAGCGACTTGAATGCACGACAACGACGTTGGTCGAAATTGCTTAGCGAGTACGACTTTGAGATTACTTACATAGAGGGAACAGTGAACCGAGTGGCGGATGCTTTGAGTCTGAGACCACGCATATTCACGGTGTTTCCTCTTCAGATGAATCTACGTGAGAAGATTCTCACTTTAAAATGTGACGATGACTGGTACAATGAGGTGGAGGGTTTTATCAGACAAAACACAATGATGGTACCACGATACGAGGGATTTTCATTTGATAGCGATGGTTTATTGAGGTTTAAAAATAAGATTTACGTACCGCCGATTGACGAGTTGAGGATGTTGATCCTGAGCGAGGCTCATAGAGAAGTTTACATGGCTCACCCGGGAGTCACGAAGATGAGGGCAGACCTTAAACCCTTATTCTTCTGGAAGGGAATGAATGCCAACATATTCAACTATGTGGCCAGATGTCTAGAGTGTCAACAGGTAAAAGCTGAACATAGACACCCAGCAGGATTACTTCAACCACATGCCATCCCGGAATTGAAATGGGAGGTTATTTCAATGGATTTTATTGTTTGATTGCCACTGATGGCAAGGAGACATGACTCGATTTTTGTAGTAGTAGACACTCTGACGAAGAGTGCTCACTTTATTCCTGTGTGTACGACGTATCAGGCACCTGACATAGTGAGAGTTTTCATCAGTGAGATTGTGAGGCTGAATGACGTGCCTAAGAGGTTTATATCCGATCGAGGATCGATGTTTACTAGATGATTTTGGACGATTTTCCAAGAGGCCTTGGAAACCCAACTTAGCTTTAGTACTGCGTATCACCCCGATACTGACAGACATAACGAACGAACGAACTAGACCTTGGAGGACATGTTGCGCATGTATGTGATGGACCAACAAAAGCATTGGGAAGAATTCTTGCCTCTAGTAGAGTTTGCTTACAATAACAGTTACCAAAGCACCATTAAAATGGTGCCTTTCGCGTTTCTTTACGGGCGACCATGTCGGACACCCTTGAGTTGGGATTGGCTTGAGGATAGGGTCCTGGTGGGACCAGAACCGATCCAAGAAATGGAAGACCAAATGAAAACCATAAGACAAAGGATTAAAGAAGCGCAGGATCGAGAGAAGAGTTATGTTGATGCACACCGAGTCGACCGTAGTTACGAGGTCGATGATCGAGTCTTCGTACGGGTTAAACCACATAAGAGTTCGATCAAGTTTGGAAAGGGAGATAAAATCTCTCCTAAGTTCGTGGGACCTTTCGAGATTGTGGAGAGAAAGGGGCCCTTGGCCTATCGACTAGCCTTGCCTGATTCTTTGAGGCGTATGCACGATTTTTTTCATGCATCTGTTTTGAGACATTATATTAGTGATCCTACACATGTGATTGACATGAGTTCCTTGCAGGTATCGGAAAAGGGAGCGCTCACGGCTGAGCCGGTCCGCATCTTAAATCACCACGTTCGACAGTTATGACGTCGAACGATAAATCAGGTCAAGGTCCAGTGGGACAATTATAGTCTGCACTCGACGACCTATGAGGATGCATATGATATGCACCAGAAGTTTCCATTTTTGTTTGATAGATAGACATATGATAGTGTGATACACTTATTTCAGCATTTATATTGTGAAAATTCAGGATGAAGTTTAGACCAAGAACACTTGCTCCCACTCTGGCGCACTGAGAAAACTTATTCTTTGAGAACACTTGCTCACAAGTGATCCAGACTATTATGATATTAAAACATTTGTCCTTGATTATGATGCGTTATGGTAGATGACATGATGTTTTACTTCTTTGACATAGACAGGTGCTATTGACTCGGTTTTACTAAGTGTAGGGTTTTGGACCTTGAGGATGCAGAGGCATCGACGAAACCCCTTGGACTCCGGATCGAGTCAGGGAGTGTGCTTGGGGTTTGATTGTTTAATGAGATTTTAGTACATTGGATTTGATGATATCATGTGGACATGTTATGACACGATTGTTGATGATGCAGGCTGACGATAACTTGCCGACCAGAGTCACATATGGAGTAAAGGAGCCACACACATGATTTCCAGATAGCTTGAGGGAGAGGTGTGGACAACAACCCTGCCATAGCCTACTAGCACTCCCACCGTGGCTCGAATTGTAGGTTAACGATTACCTAGTTCGAGAGGACCCACGATGTCACGAGGGCAGACTGCGATAGTCGCTCATGATGATTCTAAGGGGCACACAATAATGCGGGGGATTTATTCCTTAGAATCCCTTAGTCTCCCACAAGTTCACCTGATGGAGTGTTAACTCCAGGGGTTATTGATGTCTACCAATCAGTCAAGAAGCAAGTGGCACCCTTGGAGCACGTGGTGCATCCTGAAGGGCACATAGCGCAAAAGAAACACAAGAGGCGAGTGGCATCCTTGGAGCACGTGGTGCATCCTGAAGGGCACGTCGTGCAAAAGAAACATAAGAGGCGAGCGCCACCCTTGGAGCACGTGGTGCATCCTGAAGGGGACGTCGTGCAAAAGAAACACTAGAGGCGAGTGGCACCCTTGCAGCACATAGTGCATCTTGAAGGGCACGTCACGTTGATGATGTTGAAGGAACGAACCTAGATGGCCCTAAGACTAATATCTCTTTAAGAAATTTTAAAACAACTTCCCTAAATAAATGTCGCCCAGTCCAGAATCTAAGTTCCACGTCAAAAACATCTTTAGGGGTAAAATTTTGTCTACCCTTTAGAAAACATATCTAAAAATTTAAAGTGGCAAAATTTAAAATAAAAACCATTTAAGTAATAATTTGGTCTTCATAAATTTTTGGGGTAAAATGAAGAGAGTAATAATTTAATTAAAAGCTGTGGATATAAAACATAAAGAAGAATTTAATTATTTAACTTGTGAAAGTGTAAAAGATATTAAATTATTAATAAAAAGGAAAAGAGGTTAATTTGCGCAACTGCCATTTTGGCTCTAATAAAAAGGAGAAAGAAGGGAATAATAAAAATTAGGAAACTAAGGAATGGAGGAAACATAATAAGGGAAAGAGGGGAAATTATGGTAAAAAGCGAGGTCAACATAGTAAAGAATCTGTAGTTGAGAACCTTCTAAATTGAACTAAATTAGCAAATTCATTTTAGGGAAAGTATTTAAACCTGTAAGGGAATCTAGGAACACCTAGGAGTAAATTTAGGAGCAACTCTAGGTGGGTGAGGGAAATTGAGACAATTATTAATTTAAAGAAAATAATTATTGGAGGAAAGTGGGGGATGG
>ML781931.1:945550-986841 GCA_009831015.1 Picea engelmannii | reverse complement strand
GAACTCTTACCTAATTAAAAACAATTTTAGATATTTTTCTTTAAATCCTACATTCCAATATAATACATTTTAATAACATTATACTATTTCAAAGTCATTTTATCATCTTCCTTGTTATGTTTATCGAAAATCCATGAGAAAATTGACATAAATGTAAATGATGGTTGAAGCAAAAGGTAGTCATGCAAATTTAATAACATGCAAATTTGAGTGTATGGAGAGATCCGATTTCAAAATAAAAAAGAAATGCAATGGTGGAAGCCAAAGCTACTCATCTCAATTTAATCATATATAATATGTAAAAATCATATATTGCAAATTTTAAATTTCATGGATATAAGTTGTCAAATTTCTACACGTATGTTTTTAAATTTCAGTCCTAGAGTATGACTTAAAACAGTTTCTGCTTGGCTAAGAGTGTAACATCTCGCTCTGGCGCACTGAGAAAACTTATTCTTTGAGGACACTTGCTCGCAAGGGATACAAAATATTATGATATTAAAACATTTGTCCTTGATTATGATGCGTTATGGTAGATGACATGATGTTTTACTGCTTTGACATAGACAGGTGTTATTGAATCGGTTTCACTGAGTGTGTAGGGTTTTTGACCTTGAGGATGCAGAGACATCGACGAAACCCCTTGGACTCTGGATCGAGTCAGGGAGTGTGCTTGGGGTTTGATTGTTTACTGAGATTTTAGTACATTGGATTAGATGATATGATGTGGACATGTTCTGACACGATTGTTGATGATGTAGGCTGACGATAGCTTGCTGACCAGGCTCACATATGGAGTAAAGGGGACACACACACGATTTCCAAAGAAGTTGAGGGAGAGGTGTGGACAACAACCCTGCCACAGCCTACTAGCACTCCCGCCGTGGCTCGAACTGTAGGTTAACGATTACCTAGTTCGAGAGGACCCACGATGCCGCGAGGGCACACTGCAATAGTCGCTCGCAATGATTCTAAGGGGCACGCAATAAGGCGGGGGCCTTATTCCTTAGAAGCCCTTAGTCTTCCACAAGTTCACCTGGCGGAGTGTTGACTCCAGGGGTTATTGATGTCTACCAATCAGTCAAGAAGTGAGTGGCACCCTTGGAGCACGTGGTGCATATTGAAGGGCACGTCGCACAAAAGAAATACAAGAGGAAATTGGCACCCTTGGAGCACGTGGTGCATCTTGAAGGGAACGTCGCGCAAAAGAAACACAAGAGGCGAGTGGCACACTTAGAGCACGTGGTGCGTCCTGAAGGGAACGTCGCGCAAAAGAAACAATAGAGGCAAATGGCACCCTTGGAGCACGTAGTGAGTCCTGAAGGGCACGTCACGTTGATGATGTTAAAGGAACGAACCTAGATGGCCCTAAGACTAATATCTCTTTAAGAAATTTTAAAACAACTTCCCTAAATAAATGTCCCCCAGTCTAGAATCTAAGTTCCATGTCAAAAACTTCTTTAGGGGTAAAATTTTGTCTACACTTGAGAAAACATCTCTAAAAATTTAAAGTGGTAAAATTTAAAATAAAAACCTTTTAAGTAATAATTTGGTCTTCATAAATTTTTGGGGTAAAATGAAGAGATTAATAATTTAATTAAAAGCTGTGGATATAAAACATAAATAAGAATTTAATTATTTAATCTTGTTGATAAATATCAAATGTAGTGTTATGGTTACTTTATTGCAATATTATGTAATATGAAATATAATGTTATTATGTTATTGAAATTTATTTGTTAGTAACATACAAAATGCGATGTCCTTTCAAACTACGTGCATTGAGTTATATTGATTTAGCAATGGGAAATTGCTATTAATTGAACTTACATTATTTTTAAGGGGGGATTGGTAACTTGTAAACTAATGGAAATGAAAGGGAGTGACAGATCGGCAATTAATGCTAATGGATTTGTAGTTAATTCCTTGTCTTAATTATGGTTAGTTGTTGTCGGAGTCCTTCAGACTTGCGCCTTCCGTAGAGGTCATGGTTGTCCATTGATTTTGTTGTACTTGGTTGTATTCTTGTATTGCTTGGTCTGCTTGTGTCAGGCGGGATGTAGACACCTCCATGTTCCTCAGAACAATCGCCAACCCTGAGACCTTCAATGGTTAAAATCGATGGGAACCTAGGCTTGAGCATTGCTTATGTGTCTTGGAGGTCCTAACCATTGCAGGGTAGGACGGGCGGGTAGTCCCTATTATTTGTCGGTGGATTTTCGTTCATTGCTTGCAGAGGTTGATGTGCGTCTTAGATATTTATGTGGTCATCGCATTGCATGCGTCATAAAATGTCATCGTGTGGCGATGCATAGTCAAATGTAATTTTTACCCTTGTACACTTGCGCACGCGACTTGGGATCACTACGGCTTTCGTTGACATGATTTGATTATACTGTTGCTGATCGAGTTGATTGTGTGCGTGCAGGTAATCATGGTTAGAGGACGCCGCGGAGGTAGATGACGGGGTGCTAGGGGAGGAGGTGTGACACCTCCAGTAGCATCCACACCTGAGGTGTCTAACCCCCAGGGAGACGAGCAGGTTCTCGAACAAGAGCAGATAGCAGTTGGCGATGTAGTCGGGATGATGAGATCCTTTCAGCGCATGTCCGAGGTAGTAATCAGCTGTTTGGACAGAGATGAGGCCAGGGTGCTGGCACCCGCTGAGGTTCCACCGTGCGCACCAGCCGTTACTGGTAGCATTCACCACGAACTCTAGAAGGTCAGGTTTCATGAGTTCTTTGGTGCCCCGAATGGCACAGCCGCCGAGGCATGGTTGGAGAACATGGCGATGTGCTTCACACTTCACGATTATACCTCCAACATGAAGGTCCACATGATGGTCTTCCAACTGAAGGGGAGTGCTCTTCTATGGTGGAAGATGCTCCTACCGCAACTGAACATGGCATTCAAAGACTTGTCATGGGAACTGTTCGAGGAATGGTTCCGAGAGAGGTACCTTTCCAAGGAATTCATTGAGCATCAGCTCAATGAGTTCAATGCCTTACGACAGGGAGGTCATATGGTGCTTGAGTATGAGGCCCATTTTATAGAGCTGCTCTGGTATGATCTACACCTTAACACAGAGAAAATTAAGGTCAACCAGTTCGTTTTTGGCCTTAACGGAAGCCTGCGTGCAAAGGTTAGGATTTCGATGCCTCAAACCTTGCACGATGCCATCCAGAAGGCCCTCATAGCAGAGGAGGAGCTTATCAGTGGGGGTCAGACCAGGACTCCAGCGATACTAGCAGGGCAGGTTCCATCTGGAACACAATAGCAACAGACACCTGCGAGACATATGCCAGGATATCATGGCTTCTAGAGGGGATCCACTTTCACTACACCCCGGCGGCTGCCGCCTCAGTAGCAGATACCTTATCGGGGACCACAACATTAGCAGCAACATCGCTTGCAACACTAACAATTTAGGCCTGTTCAACAGAACAGACCAAGGTTCCAGGCCGGTTGGACGTCATCTTCTACTTCGGGTACCAGGACTACTGGGCCGAAGAAGGGGTGTTGGACGTGTGGGGAGCCGCACTACTAGCGCGACTGTCCTTTGGAGAGGACCAAAACGTACAGATCATCCGGAATCGCTACAGTGGGAGATATGGGCAAGGCCTATCGGATTCAGATAGTGGTGAATAACCACCAGGCAGAGCATCAATCGACTGTGCTCGTTATGACAAGTACTGTCGCTGACCAGACCCTTAGTATTTTGATAGATCCCAGAGCTACCGAGAGTTTCATTTCAGGTGCAACGCTAAAAAGGATTAAGGTAAAGGTAGTTGAACATGATGAGTTTAGCTTCGGGAGCCAAATAGAAGGTTGGAGGAAAGGTTATGGGCTAAGCCCTTAACCTGGGAGAGTTTTTCACGAGGGCCAACTTGTACGTCACGATCTTAGGATCTTATGATGTCGTAATTGATATGAATTTTTTGGAATCACATGAGGTGATACTCAAATGTAAGATGAAATGGTTGAGCTTGATCGATGACGAGGGACAAAGACGTGTGATTGTAGGATGGAACCAGGGAGTTTCCCTGAGGTTTGTCTCTTCCTTACGGTTATGGAAGAGTATGCGCAAGGGGTGAAAGCTTTATGCGATCCTTGCGTTAAACGAGAAGGGAGTAGCGGAAGGTCTTGAGCACCATCCGGTGGTGAAGGAGTTTGCAGATGTATTTCCAGAGGAGTTACCAGGGATGCCGCTAGAAAAAGAATTGGAGTTTACCATAGACCTGAAACCGGGGATCGAACCGATAGAAAGAACGTCTTATCGGATGTTGACCCCGGAGTTGCAGGAGTTGAAATTGCAACTGAAGGAGTTGCTAGACCTGGGACTGATACGTCCTAGTGTGTCACCGTGGGGTGCACCTGATATTTTCATTCGAAAGAAGGACAGATCGTGGAGGCTTTGCATTGACTACCGTTAACTGAACAAGGCTACGATCAAGAATCAATATCCCTTGCCAAGAATTGATGATCTGTTCGATCAAATGAAGGGTGTGATGGTGTTCTCCAAGATCGATTTGTGATCAGGGTATCACCAGTTATGGATGAAGGAGGATGATGTCCCTAAGACCGCTTTTAAAATGAGGTTTGGACATTACGAGTTTACTATTTTACAGTTTGGACTGACAAACGCCCCAGGAGTATTTATGAGTTTGATGAACGGGGTGTTCCGTGAGTACTTGGAAAAGTTCATCCAAGTGTTCATTGACGATATTTTTATTTACTCTCGTACGATAGAGGAGCATGATGAGCATTTGCGCTTGGTACTACAGTGTGTGCAAGAGCACAAAATATATGAGAAATTGTCCAAATGCTCTTTTTATCAATCGAGGATTCACTACTTAGGGCATGTCATCTTCGACGAAGGTATCGCCGTGGATCCAGCCAAGGTCGAGGCTATTATGGAATGGCCTGTGCCGACGAATGTCATGGAAGTGTGTACCTTTATGGGTTTAGCATGATACTATCGATGGTTTGTCGAGGGATTTTCAAAGATAGAAAATCCGATCACGAAATTGCAGAAGAAAAACAAGAAGTTTGTTTGGACCGAGAAATGCGTAGAAGCATTTCGGAGGCTTAAGGAGTTGTTAACGACAACACCGATACTAAAGGTCCCTGACATGGACATGAACTTCTTGGTATGCACAGACGCATCCAAGTAAGGTTTAGGCGGAGTCTTGATGCAAGACAGATGAGTGATTGCTTACATTTCGAGGAAACTGAGAAGGCATGAGGAAAACTACGCAACACACAATTTGGAGTTATTAGCCATCGTATATGCCTTGAAGGTTCAGAGACACTACCTTGTAGGATGAAAATTTGAACTAAAGACTGATCATTGTGGACTACAACACATTTTTACGCAAAGCGACCTGAACGCACGACAACGACGTTGGTCGAAATTTCTTAGCGAGTACGACTTTGAGATTACTTACATAAAGGGAACAGTGAACCGAGTGGCAGATGCTTTGAGTCAGAGACCACGCATCTTCTCGGTGTTGCCTCTTAAGACGAATCTATGTGAGAAGATTCTCACTTTAGAGCGTGACGATGACTGGTACAAGGAGGTCGAGGGTTTTATCAGACAAAACACAATGATGGTACCACGATACGAGGGATTTTCATTTGATAGCGATGGTTTATTGAGGTTTAAAAATTAGATTTACGTACCACCAAACGACGAGTTGAGGATGTTGATCCTGAGGGAGGCTCATAGAGCAGTTTACATGGCTCACCCGGGAGTCACGAAGATGAGGGCAGACGTTAAACCCTTATTCTTCTGGAAGGGAATGAAGGCCAACATAGTCAACTATGTGGCCAAATGTCTAGAGTGTAGCAAGTAAATGCTGAACATAGACACCCAACAAGATTACTTCAACCACATGTCATCCCAGAATCGAAATGGGAGGTTATTTCGACGAATTTTATTGTTGGATTACCACTGATGGCAAGGATACATGACTCGATTTTTGTAGTAGTAGACACTCTGATGAAGAGTGCTCACTTTATTCCTGTGTGTACGACGTATCAGGCACCTGACATAGCGAGAGTTTTCATCAGTGAGATTGTGAGGCTGCATGGCGTGCCTAAAAGGATTATATCGGATTGAGGATCGATGTTTACTGGATGATTTTGGATGAGTTTCCAAGAGGCCTTGGGAACCCAACTTAGCTTTAGTACTGTGTATCACCTCGAGACCGACGGACATATCGAACGAATGAACTAGACCTTGGAGGACATGTTCCGCATGTATCTGATGGACCAACAAAAGAATTGGGAATAATTCTTTCCTCTAGTAGAGTTCACTTATAACAATAGTTACCAAAGCACCATTAAAATGGTGCCTTTCGAGTTTCTTTACGGGAGACCGTGTCAGACACCCTTGAGTTGGGATCGACTTGAGGATAGGGTCCTGGTGGGACTAGAAGCGATCCAAGATATGGAAGAGCAAATGAAAACCATAAGACAAAGGATTAAAGAAGTGCAGGATCGACAGAAGAGTTATGCTGATGCAAATTGAATCGATTGTAGTTATGAGGTCGATGATCGAGTCTTCCTACGGGTTAAACCACATAAGAGTTCGATCAAGTTTGGAAAGGGAGATAAAATCTCTCCTAGATTCATGGGACCTTTCGAGATTGTGGAGAGAAAGGGGCTCGTGGCCTATTGACTAGCCTTGCTTGATTCTTTGAGGGGTATGCAGGATGTTTTTCATGCATTTGTTTTGAGACATTATATTAGTGATCCTACACATGTGATTGACATGAGTTCCTTGCAGGTATCGGATGAGGGAGCGCTCACGACTGAGCTGGTCCACATCTTAGATCACCGCGTTCGATAGTTATGACATCGAACGGTAGATCAGGTCAAGGTCCAGTGGGACAATTATAGTCTGCACTCGACGACCTGGGAGGATGCATATGATATGCACCAGAAGTTTCCATTTTTGTTTGATAGATAGACATATGATAGTGTGCTACACTTATTTCAGCATTTATACTGTGAAACTTCGGGAAAAAGTTCAGACCAAGAGGGGGTGTATGTAACATCCCGCTCTGGCACACTAAGAAAACTTATTCTTTAAGGACACTTGCTCGCAAGTGATACAGACTATTATGATATTAAAACATTTGTCCTTGATTATGATGCGTTATGGTAGATGACATGATGTTTTACTGCTTTGACATAGACAGGTTCTATTGACTTCGTTTCACTGAGTGTGTAGGGTTTTGGACCTCAAGGATGTAGATGCATCGATGAAACCCCTTGGACTCTGGATCGAGTCAGGGTGTGCTTGGGGTTTGATTGTTTAATGAGATTTTAGTACATTGGATTAGACGATATGATGTGGACATGTTCTGACACGATTGTTGATGATGCAGGATGACGATAGCTTGCGGACCAGACTCACATATGGAGTAAAGGGGCCACACACACGATTTCTAGAGAGGTTGAGGGAGAGGTGTGGACAACAGCCCTGCCACAGCCTAATAGCACTCCCGCCGTGGCTCGAACTGTAGGTTAACGATTACCTAGTTCGAGAGGACCCACGATGCCGCGAGGGCAGATTACGACAATCGCTTGCGATGATTCTAATTGGCGCGCAATAAGGCGAGGGCCTTATTCCTTAGAATCCCTTAGTCTCCCACAAGTTCACCTGGCAGAGTGTTGACTCCAGGGGTTATTGATGTCTACCAATTAGTCAAGAAGTGAGTGACACCCTTGGAACACATGGTGCATCCTGAAGGGAACGTTGCGCAAAAGAAACACAAGAGGCAAGTGACACCCTTGGAGCACGTGGTGCATATTGAAGGGCACGTCGTGCAAAATAAACACAAGAGGCGAGTGGCACCCTTGGAGCACGTGGTGCATCCTGAAGGGCACATTGCGCAAAAGAAACACTAGAGGCGAGTGGCACCCTTGGAGCATGTAGTGCATCCTGAAGGGCACGTCGCGTTGATGATGTTAAAGGAACGAACCTAGATGGACCTAAGACTAATATCTCTTTAAGAATTTTAAAACATCTTCGCTAAATAAATGTCACCCAGTCCAGAATCTAAGTTCCACGCCAAAAACTTCTTTAGGGGTAAAATTTTTCTACCCTTGAGAAAACATCTCTAAAAATTTAAAGTGGTAAAATTTAAAATAAAAACCATTTAAGTAATAATTTGGTCTTCATAAATTTTTGGGGTAAAATGAAGAGAGTAATAATTTAATTAAAAGCTGTGGATATAAAACATAAATAATAATTTAATTAATTAACTTGTGAAAGTGTAAAAGATATTAAATTATTAATAAAAAGGAAAAGAGGTTAATTTGCGCAACTGCTATTTTGGCTCTAATAAAAAGGGGAAAGAAGGGAATAATAAAAATTAGGAAACTAAGGAATGGAGGAAACATAATAAGGGAAAGAGGGGAAATTATGGTAAAAAGTGAGGTCAACATAGTAAAGAATATGCAGTTAAGAACCTTCTAAATTGAACTAAATTAGCAACTTCATTTTAGGGAAAGTATTTAAACCTGTAAGGGAATCTAGGAACAACTAGGAGTAAATTTAGGAGCAACTCTAGGTGGGTGAGGGAAATTGAGACAATTATTAATTTAAAGAAAATAATTATTGGAGGAAACTGGGGGATGGGTGACACTTGTAGGAACGAGAAGTTTTGGAAGATTTTTTTTATTAAAACTTAAAATTTAATGAGATTAGGGAAAGAATGGAAGTTCTAAAATTCTATAAAGGAGAGAGAGGAGAAGGAAGAAGGGGATCGACTGTTATCATAACGTTACGCTATCATATTTGTGACTTGACTGATTACTTGTGGGGAGTTTGGATTTCCTAGCTCGGATAGGAGTGGTAGCTCGGCCTTGCGAGGTGAGCTGGGAGCTAGACGTACCATCTGGATAGTGTGTGGCCCCTTTGCAGCTCGTGGGTATAAGGGGGAAGCAGAGTACCCCTAGCATTGGTTGGGAGGTATCAATGAGGTCTTGACGGTCGATCAGGCAAAGGCATGCTCTTTGATTTTTAGAGTAGAATGCATCAGGACGTTGGTTGGGATCTTGTTGAATTGAATGGTTTTAATACTTTGGAAATTATAATAGTGTTCAGAGTGTAAAATAGTAACTCTGCTGTTGTAATTCGGTACTGGATAAATAGAGAAAAATGTTTAGGACTTCAGTGATTGTGATAGATGATCGCTGTAAACAAAAAAAAATCTGACCCTAAGTTTGTTCAACAAGGGAGAACCTAGCCTTGCGCTCCTCTCACCGTTCTCTGCGAAGTCCTGTGGCTTTACATTCTGTGATTTTACATTCTATGATTCAGGAGTTGACCTTTAACCATTTCAGTGATTTTTCTATCTGCGATATTGCATTTTGGTGATTTTATATTCTGTATTCCAGGAGTCGACCTTTAAACATTGCGTAGACCTGAGTTTCTTGTTTTTCTAAGAAAATATTTTTGTGCTTGTGATTAAACCTTGGGATGAACACTTGCCTGGGCGTGCATATGGTGAATTTTAACTGCGTTAGACTACACTGTTATTCCATCACAGTACCCTTTTTGTCCTGAACCCTTTCACATTGAGTGGTGGTGCGTCTGCAACATTTTTTTTGTGTGAATCAGGGCTAAATTGTTGTGTCTTGGGAGGGGGCAAATTTATTGTGTAATGGTAACGTTGGGTTGTTTGAGTGTTGCTACTCTGGACAACGAGCTCACTTCTCTTTTTTTTTTTACCTTGACTACGAATTTCCAAAGAACCTCATTGCTGCGTGAATACAGTGGCTGCCTAGCGAATTTCATGAAGATATCTGTGTTTTAAATATCATTTACTTCATTTTATTGGATTGTGTTTTATTATAACTCTTCCTGCGTTTTTAAATATCAATTCCTGCATTTTTGACTACGTTCCTGTACCCATTACAGGCGTTTTTATTTATCACTGTGTTTTATTCTACTATGGGCGCTTTTGTGGGCTGCGTTCCTCTAAATGTTACGACCTGTTCATCATTGCTGGTCTAGGCTTTTAGAGAGGATTTATCTCTGCTAGCAAATTGGTTATTGTTGGGACACCTTTATTACCCATGTTTTTCGAGTTTGTAGTTGGCAGCCCCTTATTAATTTTTAATTGCTTTCAGAGCTGTCAGGATTTGGGTGGGGTAACAGTCGTTTCATTGAACACCGGGCCCTCGATAGCAGTCAAGCATGGGTGTTCTATGTTAATGAATTCTTTAGATCCATAAGACTAACTTAATAAATAGCTTTTGGATCGTTGGGCAGACCAGGGAAACTTACCATTGTGTTTTCTGGGCAGCAAGTGTTGACCATGCCCTTCTATATTTTTCTTTTTAGAAACTTTTCCTTACTACGTTCTCAATGCTCCAGACATTGGTAACTCATTAAAGACCTTGGTTCGACACTTGTACTTACATTACTTGGGAAAACCAACAACTACCCGGTGGTGAATTCAGGTTAAAATGCGTAAATATATATAATCTAATTGTATGAACTTCTTGAATGTCCTCCCCATGCTTTGAGAAATGACATTAAATCAATTTTATCAGTTACCTTATGATGAATACAATACAATTACCCTTGATTAAGTTTGTTGTTATAAGACCACTAGCAGATCCAATGCAAGGGAGGTTTCTCTAAGTTGAATTAAATTACTTTCTGTTACAGTATTACAGGCTGGAAAATAAATGAGTCCCCTTAAGCTAGAACGATTTCTTTTTCTTTTTAATATTCATATGGTGTTGGGTCCCTGATTCTTGATGGAAGGCATCACGTTTCTTGGAAATTACATTTGTCTTGGGTGATTAATAGGTCAGTACCTCATAAGTGTGCGTGTAATCTTGGTATGCTGACTATGTTGTGGTCTTTGCATTTTACTTATATGTTATAAGAATAGATATGGAGATACATGTCACATGATTTTACAACGGTTCCTAACCCTAGGCTTTTTGTCTCCTTCATTATGTCTTCCAAATTTTGGAGTAAGTGTGATGGTTATTGTCAGCAAATTCAGTTATTGTAATACGTATATATGAAGTTACCATAATACTTTTATTGTTGCAAAAGTAGATGTAATGTTACTGTATTACAAAATAAAATGTAAACGTTATTGTTGATAAATATCAAATGTAGTGTTATGGTTACTCTATTGCAATATTATGTAATATGAAATGTAATGTTATTATGTTATTGAAATTTATTTGTTAGTAACATACAAAATGCGATGTCCTTTTGAACTATGTGCATTGAGTTATATTGATTTAGCAATGGGAAATTGCTATTAATTGAACTTACATTATTTTTAAGGGGGGATTGGTAACTCGTCAACTAATGGAAATGAAAGGGAGTGACGGATTGGTAATTAATGCTAATGGAGTCGTAGTTAATGCCTTGTCTTAATTATGGTTGGTTGTTGTCGGAGTCCTTCGGACTTGTGCCTTCCGTAGAGGTCATGGTTGTCCATTGATTTTGTTGTACTTGGTTGTATTCTTGTATTGATTGGTCTGCTTGTGTCGAGCGGGATGTAGACACCTCCATGTTCCTCATAACAATAGCCAACCCCGAGACCTTAAATGGTTAAAATCGATGGGAACCTCGGCTTGAGCATTGCTTATGTGTCTTGGAGGTCCTAACCATTACAGGGTAGGACAGGCGGGTAGTCAGTCCTATTATTTGTCGGTGGATTTTCATTCATTGCTTGCAGAGGTTGATGTGCGTCTTAGATATTTATGTGGTCATCGCATTGCATGCGTCATGAAACGTCGTTGTGTGGAAACACATAGTCGAATGTAATTTTTACCCTTGTACACTTGTGAACACACATTACAAAAAAAGAAGAGAGAAGTGAGCTCATTGTCCAAAGTAGCAACACTCAAACAACCCAACGTTACCATTACACAATAAATTCACCCCCTCCCAAGACAGAAATTTTAGCCCCTAGTCACACAAAAAAAAATGCTGTAGACGCACCACCACTCAACGCGGAAGGGTTCAGGACAAAAAGGGTACTGTGATGAAATAAAAGTGCAGTCTAACGCAGTGGAAATTCACCAGATGCACGCCCAGGTAAGAGTTCGTCCCAAGGTTTAATCACAAGCACAAAAATATTTGCTCAGAAAAACAAGAAACTCAAGTCTACGCAATGTTTAAAGGTCGACTCCTGGAATACCGAATATAAAATCACCGAAATACAATATCACAGATAGAAATATCATTGAAATGGTTAAAGGTCAACTCCTGAATCAAAGAATGTAAAATCATAGAATGTAAAGCCACAGGACTTCACAGAGAACAGTGAGAGGAGCACAAGGCTAGGTTCTCCCTTGTTGAACAAACTTAGGGTCAGATTTTTTTTTTGTTTACAACGATCATTGGCAAAATTGACATTGATGTAAATGATGGTTGAAGTGAAAGGTAGTCATGCAAATTTAATAACATGCAAATTTGAGTATATGGAGAGATCTGATTTCAAAATAAAAAAGAAATGCAATGGTGGAAGCCAAAAATTTTTGAACAAAATTGACATAAATGTAAATGATGGTTGAAGCAAAAGGTAGTCATGAAAATTTGAGTGTATGGAGAGATCCGATTTCAAAATAAAAAAGAAATGCAATGGTGGAAGCCAAAGCTACTCATCTTAATTTAATCATATATAATATGTAAAAATCATATATTGCAAATTTTAAATTTCATGGATATAAGTTGTCAAATTTCTACACATATGTTTATAAATTTCGGTCCTAGAGTATGACTTAAAATAGTTTCTTCTTGGCTAAGAGCTCATTTTTTTCCTATGTAAGGAAACGTGTTAACAACCCATGACCCAAAGGCATCTGGAAAGAGTGAAATTCTAACCCCTTAAGGACCACTAGCTTACCCCCTTATGGACCACCAACACGTTTGTTATCCCCTAGCTTAGGGATAACTAAGGAGATTATGTCTCGAGGCCCATAGGTCCTAGACATGACGTACATAGAGCCAGATCGACTTGAGCATGGCCCTCGAGGGCCCATCCTTTCATTCTTTAGCACCTCCACTTTTTCATCAGTAGCAACATCCATCACATCGGTTTGGCCCTGCAATAGAAATGGATCTTGTGCCATGAGGTAATGAGTCCGGGTATCATGGTATGTGTCACTCTGATCATCAAAACCTTTGAATATGTGCATTTAATTTTTTTTCTTCTAACATGTGCTTGGACCTTATGTTTTTCCACTTGACCACACCTGGGGGGAATGACAAGATGCCCTAGTAAGCTGGTACCCATATTTTTTGAGTTTCCACTGGGGGGATTCATGAAAGGCCATCGTCCGCTCCCACATACTTCCCACTTTTCATCTTTTTCCCGCTCATCCATCCCATTACACTGGTCCGAGCATTAGGTTGGCCAAATATCTAAGGGTTGTACTTTACCTTATTGGAAGAAGGGGCTAAAGGCCTAGAGGGTAAAAGCAGCTGGCAAAAGATAAAATCCAAAAGAATGAAACCTTGAGATGCTTCACCCAGGGATCCCCAATAAAGCACTAAAAAGATTCTCAGCAAGAAATAAAGGGACCCATAAAAATAATAAAAAAAGACCTAGTTTGCGGATAGGGGGTCTCATCACGAGCCAACCTATTAGGTCCATGGGCTTGTAGCGATATGACACTACCGACAACTGGTCACGACACCAGTGTAGTGGCTCTTGGTGGCATATCTAAGAGAAAGGGGGTCTCATCACGAGCCAACCTTCTCATTTCTGTGAAATGCTTGTTGGTAACATTTCCACCATTGGTCACCACGCCAGGGAAGTGTCCCCTAACTAGCCTCTTGAAATAAAACACAATAAGAATAAAAGGTAAAAGGCATGAATGGGCTTGGAAACATTTGCATCCATGACAAGGTGCAACTCACCCTCTTCATAGGCACCCACACGTAAGCCATACATTTCCCTGCCATCACTGCACCCCTTGCCCATACATCCCTTACCACCTCATCCACTCACATGGCCTGGAATTGAATTCTCGCGGAAACATCCGACATCCAATGAGAATTATCCCAATAGGACGTCCTAGTTGTTGGAATATTGGTTGTTGTCATTGATGTCAACCCTAGTCATTGGTTTTGGACCGCAAGATTGATGAAGGTATTTGGACATGAAGGACAATGCACATGCAGACACAACACCCATGGATGGATCGTATACATCATGTTTTTTCTGGTGGTAGGTGGCATGTCACGTGGATCCTCATGGTTGAGGAGAAATGAATTTTTTAAGATGAAAAAGTAAATTGAAGAAGGAAGTACAGGCCAGCCATGAAGATAATGAAAGAAAAGAATTACAAAATAAGAAAGTGTCAGGTCGGCCCTAATGTTAAAAGGAAGTGACATAAAGGGAATAAATACATATCATTATACATTCATTTTATACACACAAGTCAAATTTCAGTGGAAATTTGAAGTAAAGAAGGGTGGATTTCAAGGGAGGATGAAGTCTTTTGGTGATGTGTTCTAAGGTATGTTATTTACAGGTGATCTTACCATTTTTTCTATAAATTTTTTTTCTAGAACGATTCAGATGGTGAAATTTATATGGTATTGAGAAGACATATCTAGGTACCTGTGGGAAAAATTTCAGCTCTTTATTCGCTATAATTTTGGAGATACACTCTGTGGAAGATAGGATTTTTGACTAGTCCTGAAGCTAGTCATAAATAGGTGTTCTGGGTAAAACAATCATAACTTCTTCATAGAGAATCCAAATGAAGTGAGACAAATTTAATTGGAAATATTACGGGCTGTAGTTTCTTGTGTGCGAGTTTCAGAATTTGATGTTACATATTGAGCGCGGGGAATTCTGTACAATTTCTCTCTCCTGAATAAACCATAATTGAATAAGGTCTACCATTCTCTCTACAACTTCTTTTTGGGGAGTATTCAAGGAGTGAAACTTGGAGGAGTTTTAGAGAATACATTGAGTAATATTATCTACAAGATCATATTATTCCAAGAATTGAATAATTTCAGAAGTTGAAGAAGTATCAGGAAGCATTATCAGGTTCTATGTGATGGTTGGTTGATCATGATGATTTAATGTAAATTTTTATTATCTCTCATATATTCTTGGGTGGAAGGAAGGGGGCAAGGATGGAGAGGTCAAACCTCTCTTGATATTGGAGGATTGTATCTTCCCCTTAGAGGTTTATCCCTCCCTTTATATTTGGAGGCTGTAGCTACCTTTGGAAGTCATTACTTCCCTTGAACAATAACTATTGATTATTTCTCATATATTGTGCATGGTGTATTGTGGTATATTGGTGTAACTCTTATACTATTGTTCATTGCTCATTGGATAAAATTGAATGGTTTAAGTATAAGTTGAAATTTTTTAAAATTGTACTTGATACCGATTCACCCCCCTCTCAGTATCAACACTAGCCCCCCCTCCAAAATTGGTTTGGAGATTAGCATAATGTCTTTGAGAACTTGTCCGGGTAAAGGGGGTTTTATGCACATGTTTAATAACTTGATGATTAGATGTGATTGACATTTATATGATCCCTGTGACTTATGAGCCCATGGAGGGCGTATCTGTTGATGTTACATGGACACACCTGATGGACAGGTACACATGGGGAGATGATTAGTGCAGACCTCCATGAGGCTAAAATCCCACTAGATGGATGCTAAGACCCCAGTAGGGGGCATGGACAGATCAAAGGATTGCACCAGAGAGAGAGGATCAATTTTCACCAGGGGAAACCTGGTGTTGATGATAAAAATCACAACGAGGAATTTCGCCCGCAAAGTATTGCTAAAGCCTATTATTTAAACTATGCTAATGAGATATAATACTAGTAGGTGGGACCCCCTTATAGACTGGAGGCTCAAAGATAGTATTATTAGACATTTTATGCTGCTGTTTCAATGCTGCTTACAAGGTCTTATATGGTTGATGTCACAATATTGGCTTTTTTTTTTTTAACATAATAGAAAGTGGATGATGCATTTTATGTGATTTTCTGTTGTTCTAAGTTATAATCCTATGTTATGAGTGGCATATATTTACTATTGTTACATTTGATATTTTCACCATGATTTATTACTTGGTAACACCTGCACAATACACATGTTAGTAACAACATGAAACAAAAGCAATGGAAGAGAATTATGGAAAAAATTCACGGAAAATAACTATATTATACTATGTTAAGAGGTTATGTGAAAATGAAATGAGAAGGAATTAGTGTTAGTCCTAACTAGCAATGGTTAATGGCTATGCAAATTATATTGAGTTATATTGGGTGCATTTGATTTATGGTATGGTATTGTTTTTGGAAATGGTTAACATGGATTTTGGGTGGTGCAATTGACAAGCAATATGTTGCAAGTTTCAATGTATGGAATTAATGGCATGGTTAATGATATGGTTCTTTGGCTGCCTGTTGTGTACTACGAAATTAAATGGAGTGGAATATGGAAGCGACGTGTAGTAAATGAATGTCGCTCCATACTTCTCCCATCGGGCCGTCACCCTAGCATGGTTATTGCTTCATTTGGTTTTTCTATGGTTAAGCTTTGAGATTCAAGTCTGGATGGAACTGCTCGACCAACTCGCCCTTTTAAAGCCATTGGCTATAGGTATGGTTCTTTTCGCCCATCCATGAATTTCGTTCTGTGTATGAAACAAACGATGGCTCAGTATTGTGTTGGTTTGTGTTTTCCTGATATTGGCAACTATGTAAACATGTGGGTCTTCTCTCTGGAATGATTGTGTGGTTATTCATTTTGCAAATGAAAGAATTGGTTTGTTGAAGTTATGATTTCGTTGGTTGTTCTTTGTGGTGAAAACTGTGATGGCTCTCTGATCTTTTAAGTAGTTATGGGAATTTTGTTGGAGGGTTTCACTCTATTTAGCCTTGTTGGCCGCTTCCTCACAGTTATGGTAACTATGTCCAGTTGTATTTAGGTTGCTATGGGGTTGTTGTATATGTTGTCGAACCACCTTTTGGTCACTGTGTTTTGTCCAGAGCCATGGTCGTGGGTTATTCACCTGGTTGTGGGATTATTTTTGTGGTATTGGCATCGAGGAAGTTGGTTAGGGGATGAACATTATGCCAAGATATATGCTTTATGGTTGTTGATGATACCTCAGGTATGCATTTCCACTGGCATTGTTATAAATTGGTTCGGCCTTGAGAAAGGCACAAGGGTTATGCCTCTGTGTGCTCTTGGTATTTGTTACTGTCCAATGAACAATTGTTGTTCCACTGCATCGTTGCCTACCGTACCCGGTGTTGAACTGTCACATTATTACACAAACTAAGAGTTATAAAATCTTGTGGTTCCACTGTGCTTGTTTCGAAGAGTCTCTGCCTATTATTGATATATCCGATCTCCAGCTTCTCTTCACAGAGCCCAATTTTGATAACCCCAACTATTCACACTCTTATCGGGTATCTTGTTGACTGTCACAAATTGGTTGAGTGGTTATGAAAGATACTTTGAGTATTGTCTCATCTCTGTTTGATCGAGTTGAAGGTTGTGATTGGGGATGAGAATTGGTATACAATCGAGGGGCTGCCTCTTTTCGTTATGCATTGGTCATTGTGTTCCTACAGTGTGGTGTCAATTGTTAGTTGGTTGCTGCTGTGTGTTTTATTAATCTCGATCGAGATCATTGCAAGTTAAGAAAAATGATGGCTATGACTTCGTTGTTTATTGTGTATGGATTATGGAGACATCATGCGTTTTTTTATTTAATTGCACCGTCATAAGTGAAGCTTGGGTTTTGTATTATGGCCTCATTGCAAGTTTTATTGGTTAATATTAGAATGAAATCAGACAAGTTTTAAAAGGGTTGTTCAACTTGGGAAAATACCCGTGTCTATGTTTGATTTGAGCAATTGCAAATTATGGGCAGTGGTTGATATTTTATAGAAATATATGCTGGACAAAGATAAAACAATGTGACTGTGTGTTCCTTTTGATTTTGTTTTAAATAAAAAAGGGAAGGAAATGAAAAGAAATAAGAATTCTCTTAACAAGAAGGTTGAAAGGCATAGTGATTCTGAATATGATTATACATTGTGTTAATTGAGAATTTTAAATAAATTGGATGTAGGACAATGAACAAGTTTTGACACACAGTAATTGTTTAATTGGTGTTGGAATCATTTTTATTGAATACAAAGCTATTTTTATGGATTACTTAATTGGTTTTACGAAAAATATTCCTTCTTTTCTGTACCATTATTTCACTTTTCGCACATTACAACTCCCCTCACCTTCCCATATTCACTATCCACTCCCCGTTCTTAAAATTTAATTATAGTTAAGATAAATTCTGTATTATGACAGTTAAAGGATCGCACAGGGTTGAATCACAGTGATATATTCTTTTGTTTTACGACACAATTGATTTTTTGATGATTTGTGAGCAATAATCATGATCTATCCCCCCTCATTTTAACACTTTTCGCTCAATACAATCCCTCACATATCCCAAAGCCCTTATTCACCCCCTGCTCATTTACAAGTATTAAACGATTTGTATGGAATGGATTGCATGTGTCTGATGTGTTGCTGAGCCAAACTTTGTTTCATATTTAAAAGAGATGTCATGTATGGTCGTTGAAGAAACTATTCGCTAATTAATAATGCATACATGAATGAGCTTTTTCAGTAGAGGTATCCATGGCCAGGGTAACAGAGGAAGAGGAAATTGGAATAGGGGCCCTAGAAGGCCAAGGTTCTCTATACATTTTGATGCAGACTCGTAAGAGTTGGGCCAACTATTTCAAGCTAGATTTTTTAACTGGATTGGGAAAGGAGTGGTCCAACCTATGCCATAAATGCCTCACTTCCAAGCCCCACATGTCCTTGGTATCCTAGTGCCCCCTCATGTCTCACTACAACCTTAAGTCCTTGAAAATGATGGATGGCAAGAGGTTAACCACCCGATAGTCTCCCAACATCATGGCTGGCCTAACTTGTCTCTACCTTCTCCTCCACCTGTTAATCAAATTGTCCAAGCTGCCCCTGTCCACTCACCAGTACAGTCTTCACATGCAAGTAGAAGGTTAAAAAATAAGGCCCACCGTGCTCCTCACAAAGGAAAAGTTGCTGCTGCCCCCTCCTCACCGTCAAATGACTCTACTAAATCCATGTCCTCCCACATGCATTTGAGAGATGATTTCTCTCATGTGATCAGTGAGATTAGGCCTAAAGGATCCATGCAGCCTAAGGAAAATTCAGAGAGATAAAAGGGTGACAACAACAACAAGGGAAAAATTGCCTCTCAGAGTGGAAGATACGGGTTTTAAGTGTTTTTATTTATTGATTGTTGAGAACAATTGACTTCTGAAATTTCGGACAACACACTATTTTGGGATATATGGATAATAAATTTTTGAAAATAATTTCAATTATCATTGATATAAATTGTCAAATTATGAGAGTGATGATGGGAGTCACAAGGAGGGATATTTTGATTGATTAACTAGTTGTATTATGTTTGTTAAATAACTAAAGGGAGTCACAAGGGGTCCCACCTACTAGTTATTATTTATTAAAAACCCTTATTATGATTTTATTATTTTTCCCCTTAACTAAAAAGTTGGTTGAGTTTTAGTTAACTTAATTAAAGAAGTGGTTCAACTACTTCAACTAATCTTAATTGCTTAAAGGAGAAACAAGAGGAGAATAGAAGGAGGAACATACTAAGGTTTTCTCTTTGAGTTTTATTGAGATAATTTAGTTTTCATTCATTCTTTAATTCATTGAAAGCCTAATTCTCTTTTATGATAGCAGGGTCCTATTGTAGACAACAAGATTCAGGGTTGAATTATATCATTTAGACACTTGCTTTTCAGAGGTGTTGATCTATCTTTGATAGTTTGTGTAGACTTGTCTCTTTGTGAATTAAATTTCATGTCTGGCAAAGGCTATTGTGCAGAGTCGAGTGGGAAACAATCTGTCGCAAGCTAATCCAACTTTTAAAGTTTAGTTTTTTACTTTATGTCAGAAGTCCTTTTGTATGGTTTTCATCGGGGACATATAAGTTTGACCTTGGTCCAAACTTCCTCAGGGAATTTTGTAAAGAGAACGATTCTTTTGATAAATTGGAATGGAATAAAAAATTCCTTTATGTCTCATCTGTTTTGATTATTGACTTGGTGTTTTTACTTCTATCTTTATATTTATTTCAACATCTGTTATATTCAGAAAATTACATAAATAATGAATTTTTCAGCAAACTTTCATTTATAAAAAAGATCAGCCTAAGCACTTGTAATCAATACTTGTGAATTAGGAAACAATTTTTGATGGCTATAAACATAGGGTGATATTCTAGTCTATCTTTCTTTAGCCAAGTAAGATCTGAAAATGCTTGAGTAAGATCATTTCATATCTTTTCCTCAACACCTGGCAGGCCTAGACCCAGGGGGGTTGTTCCCTTTCCACCATGATGTAGGCCTTGGAAGGCCCATGACATCACTCAGGTCACCCATGACATCATCCAACATTTTGGGATGTTTTGGAGGCAGTTGTGTGCCAAGTGGCACATGTGGTAGGTTCCTGAGGCCCAAGAAGGCATAACACTTTGCTCCATGAGGCCAACGTTTCCCAAAAAGGGCCTAATGTCACCTTAAAGGGGCATGACATCATGTTAGCAACACATTTTAGGGTTTAATTGTGACATTTAATGTAAAAAACTGGATATTATTTGTAACTTTCCATGTCGACCTTTTTGACGTAATTCTGGTCATTAATATTGTATAAATAGGTAAATCCTCCTTATTTTCATGATCTTTCACTCAAACTTGTGAGGTATGAAATTTGCACCCTACTTAGGGTTTTATGATTGAAATTTGTTGCGCACTTGTTGGAGGAGGTTAATCTTGGTGTTTTTTGGCATTTTCTTGGTGGAAAGTCTTCAACTAGGGCACATGCTAGATTATTCTTGTGAATGTAAGTGAAATTCTACAATTATTCTTTCCTTTGAATGGTTATAATATATTTAATTTTCATTTTGATAAGATTATGAAATTTCTAGCTTAAAACCCTAGGATATTAAGCACACGCCATTGTCCTTATCTCAATAGCTATTCACCTACTAGATTTTGCCAATAAGCCATTTTTATTGAAGCCATTGCTAAGGGCCTTGCCATTGCAACACCCTAGCACTTATTGATTCATCTTAGCCGTCATTTGCTTCATCTTTGAGTTAAATATGGAGGAAAATCTACTAAGGCCTAGGGTTACCTACACCTTAGTAGTCATTTTCCCCTAGGGTTTGGTGGTTGAAGCCTTGGCTTACCAACACTTCAATTATCAACCCCTCTTGTCTTTGGCTCTCCTATTATCATCCCTTACCTTCAACATTTTCTACCACTTTATTGACTCCATTTTCCCTAAGAAATCACTAGTCTGAGTCCTCACTAAGAGTGGTTGATCAACACATTCTTCAAAACCTACTCTTTGAACAACCTACTAACACTTTCTAACCCTAGAATAGCTTGACCTACTAACAACATTGCTGTTGTTACTAAAGTAATCTAAAACCATTAGATGCAACATTAAATGCTCAAAAAATCAATTGTAAAGGCTGAATTATACTTTTTCATTGTGCTTATTTCAAATGCTAATGTTATGACTTCAATGGTTGATGGTTTTTAGTCATTTTGAAGCTAGTTTCAAGACATTTTATGTGAAGTATTGCTATATAAACATTGCTGTTATAATATTTCTGTTTACTTCATCATATTCAACAAATTTCTTTACTTAAGAAAGTCCATTGGTTTTATGAAGTGCTAACCAGCACATGCACTTGCAAATATATAGTTTTCTTGTTGCTTTGTTCCATGTAGGTACACTTCTGACATATTATCTCTTCATTGGTTATTAAAACCAAAATTTTTGATCGGTGGTGACTTGTGAGAGGGGACCTTTACCTATATACTTTGACTTTTCCTTCTCAAACCCCCAAGTCACTGGGGACATCTCCCCTGGGCATACCACCCTAAATATAAAGGGAAATCCTATTGAGGTGACAATGATAGGATAATATCCCGTTACACCAATGCTATTTCTATTTGCCTTTTCTTCTATCAAAGTACAAATTGTGTGATAGCATTTTGGCGCCACTACCGAGGAAAAATGAGTCAATATTCCTCAAACGACACTTTTTTCGGTAAGCCTTTATCTAGAGAACTATTCTTACAAGCTTACCTTGAGACTCCACTGAGGGTGATTCCCTCATTCCTTTGATAATTTCAAGAAAATTATTTGGCGACTCCATTAATGATGAAGCCAACCAAGACTTCTCAATGGGAACTGAGAAACTTCAAGCCTTTAGACATGAGTAAAATCCTAGGGTAACCTTGACAAATGCCCCCGAGGTATGCAAAATGGATCCCTAGATTCACCGGTAGTGATGGGGAAAGAATCAACTATCACATGGTTGATTTTTGGGCCTTCTTTCAACTCCATCCTATTAGTGATGATGCTGAATATTTGGCAATGAAAATTTTCTCTGCCACTCTTCACAAAAATGATAGGAGATGGTATGATAATCTCTGTGTTGCTAGCATCACATCTATGGACCAATTAGAAGAAATCTTTCTCAAAAAATAGGGTATGAAATTGGAAGACATCCAAACGTTATTAAAAAGACTTGAATATATAAAACAAACTAAGAATGAGACTATTAGGGATTTCCAGGTTAGTTTTGAGGGATTGCTATATCAAATTTCTAGGATTCATCATCCTGGAGACAAGTACCTCATGTATATCTATACCAATGCACTTTTAATGCATTTACAGTATCTCCTAAATAAAAAGGGGCCAAAAACAATCTATGTTGCTTGTTACATGGCCAGGAAAATCGAGGAGAATATCTCTTTGTCCAAGGGAAAACACATCTTTTCTCTAGGAACCAAAGTTTATGACCCCAAAGGTACTCCAGGTACTCTTAGTTTGGAAATATTAGTTACCCTTGAAACCTTTACTACTAATTTCCAAGAAGAAGGTGAACAAATCATCGACCAACAAAATGCTAAGGGAAAATATCTTGATGAGGTTTTCCAATCCCATAGGGAAGAGCAAAGGACTACTGAAGACACAGTGGAGGATCTAGAACCTGAACAAGATGATGAAGTACCGATATGCGCTCCTCTCTTTGATGAATCCATCCACGAGCCTTTCCCCCCTACACAAGAAGAAGAGAATGAGGTTAGTCACTTTCCTTTTCAGGATCTTGACAATGCCTTATTTTATGATTCAGAGAAGGACGAAGAAATGGAATCCTTGGGCAAGGTAGATACTCCTTGTTGTACATTTGAAGATGTAGGGACAACTCATGAGGATGAAACAATGATGCATGTTGAAGACACCCAAGTCCTCTAAGCTCTTGCACAAAAATAAATAAACACAATGAATTACTTTCCTTTCCAAAATTTTGATGATTCTTTACTTTATGATTTGGAAAGTGAAGAGGAGCTAGATGAGACTTTAAATGTTTTAAATCCTTCATGTTATGATACAGATAGTGACAAGGTTGATAATATTGACGATTTCATACATGTTGGGATATGTAAATGGGATGAAGTTGGTTATGATATGGAACCCATTTACGACATTGAGAATCATTTCCAAGTATTGCCTTTATGGTTATCACAACATGTTGCTCTTAATTTTGACGAGTGGCAACAAGGAGATGATATAATTACCTACACATTCCAAACACCTAGGGTTGACCTAGTCCCACATTCTCCTGATGATTTTCGGTCATACCCTGAGGATTTTGATGAGTACTCCTCTAAGCACTTGGATTTATTCCATGAAGAATATTATCAACCACCTCTGTGCTCAGATATTGATAGGAGTAGGGACATCATTTTCCCGAAAAGGATCCTTGTGAAAAATTTCTCCAACCACCTCCCATTACTTTACCTTGCTGTGTCATTAAAGGTGTGGTTGGGAAATATGTATTTTGTTTTATGTTTCCTCTAAGGCAAACCATCAAGTTCAATGCCAGGTTGAATATCTTAATAAGAAGTATGTCATCTCAGTCTTTCAACCTTCCCTTTAGAAATTCTTAGTCACCTTCTAGGTTTTTGATATTTCCTTTCCAGACCTCAGATTGTGAAAACTTCCAAGGTAGCCAACCTTCAGACTCTTTGAGTTAGCCTATTGGACCTCTGAATTTTCACGATCCATTTCTTATATGGATTGAGCACTCTATCTAGAGTATGACTTAGCATGATTTTGTCCCTTCCTCCCGCCTCCATGAGATAGACTTTATGATTTCCGATGATTCTGCTTAAATTATCATTGTTTTGGTTTATGATGAAGCATAAAGGCAGGTATTGTGAGACATTGCTTGGGTGGTTTCACTGGTTATTTGATTACACCTAGCTTTCAGCAAACAGGTAAGTAGAAGTAAGTAGGAAGGCATTTGCATTCATTGTATATACCATTTGCATTTCATGCTAGAGTAGTTTGTATTTCCATTTGTACATATGTTTGTTTTCATTTTTTTAATATATATATATATATATATATATATATATATATATATATATACATGAGCTGGGGGTGATATAACCACCCCAAATGATTGCTAACAGTCTTATGTTGAGATCAATAAGGTCACATGTTATGACAGATCTGAGGTTCTCATGCACTCTACGGTGAGCACATGTCCTCGAGTTGCAGCCAGATGTTATCCCCTAGCCTAGGGATAACTAAGGATATTATGTCTTGAGGCCCATAGGTCCTAGACATGGAGTACTGAGAGACAAATTGAATTGAGCATGGCCCTGGAGGGCCCATCCTTTCATTTTTCAATGCCTCCACTTTCTCAACAACAACAACATCCATCACATTGGCCTGGCCCTACAACAGAAATGGATCTTTCTCCATGAGGTAATGAGTCTGGGTATCATGGTATGTGTCCCTCTGATCCTCAAAACCTTTGAATATGTGAATTTAATTATTTTTTCTTCTAATGCGTGCTTGGACCTTATTCTTTTCAACTTGACCACACCTGGGGGGAATGACATGATGCCCTAGTAAGCTGGTACACATAGGGTTTAATTTTCCACTGGGGGGATTCATGAAAATCCATCATCCGCTCCCACATACTTACCACTTTTCATCTTTTTCCGCCTCATCCATCCCATTACACTGGTCTGGGTATTGGGTTGGCCAAATATCTAAGGGTTGTACCTTACCTTGTGGGAAGAAGGGGCTAAAGGCCCAGAGGGTAAAAGAGGTTGGAAAAAGATAAAATCCAAAAGAATGAAACCTTGAGATGCTTCACCCAAGGATCCCCAAGAAAGTAATAAAAATATTCTCAGCAAGAAATAGAGGGACCCATAAAAAATAATAAAACAAGACCTAGTTCGAGGATAAGGGGTCTCATCACGAGCCAGCCTATTAGGTCCATGGGAATGTAGCGGTATGACACTACCGACAGCTAGTCACCATGCCAGAGTAGTGGCTCTTGGTGGCATAGCCAAGAGAAAGGGGGTCTCATCACGAGCCAACCTTCTCATTTCCATGAAATTCTTGTGGGTAACATTGCCACCACTGGTCACCACACCAGGGAAGTGTCCCATAACTAGCCACTTGAAATAAAAAACAATAACAATAAAAGGTAAAAGGAATGAATGGGCTTGGAAACATTTGCATCCATGACAAGGTAAGCCATACATTTCCCTACTATCACTTCACCCCTTGCCTATACATCCATTACCACCTCATCCACTCACATGGCCTAGATTTGACTTCTCCTAGAAACATCCCACATCCAATGAGCATTATCCCAATATGACGTCCTATCGTCCCCTCCAAACTTGGATTGCATATTAGCATAACATCTTTGAGCACTTATCCAAGTAAAGGGGGTTTTATGCACATGTTTAATAACTTGATGATTAGATGTGATTGACATTGCTATGACCACGTGACTTATGAGCCCATGGAGGGCATATCTGTTGATGTTGTAGGGCCACACCCGATGGATATGTACACATGGGGAGATGATTAGTTCGGACCTCCATGAGGCTAAAATCCCACCAAATGGATGTTGAGACCCTAGAAGGGACAAAGACAGATCATAGGATCTCACTAGAGAGAGAGGAGATCGTTTCACCAGGGGCAGACTGGTAGGCCTGTACCCAGGGGGGTTATGCCCTTTCCACCATGATGTAGGCCTTGGAAGGACCATGACATCACCCAGGTCACCCATGATTTCATCTTGCATTTTGGGGTGTTTTGGAGGTAGTTGTGTGCCAAGTGGCACGTGTGGCAGGTTCCTGAGGCCCAAGAAGGCCTAACGTTTTGCTCCAGGAGGCCAACGTTGCCCAAAAAAGGGCCTAACGTCACCCTAAAGGGGCATGCCGTCATGTTAGCAACACATTTTAGGGTTTAATTGTGACATTTAATGTAAAAAAATGGATATTATTTGTAACTGGCCATGTCGTCCTTTTTGACCTAATTTTGGTCATTAGTATTGTATAAATAGGGGGGAAATCCTCCTTATTTTTCATGATCTTTCACTCACACTTGTGAGGTATAAAATTTGCGCCCTAATTAGGGTTTTATGACGGAAATTTAGTGCACACTTGTTGGAGGAGGCTACTCTTGGTGTTTTTTGGCATTTTCTTGGTGGAAAGTCTTCAACTAGGGCATATGCTAGATTATTCTTGGTGAATGTAAGTGAAATTATGCAATTCGTCTTTCCTTTGAATGGTTATAGTATCTTTACTTTTTATTTTGCTAAGATTATGAAATTTCTAGCTTAAAACCCTAGGGTATTAAGAACATGTTATTGTCCTTATCTCAATAGCTATTCACCTACTAGATTTTGCCAAGAAGCCATTTTTCTTGAAGCCATTGCTAAGGGCCTTGCCATTGCAACATCCTAGCACTTATTGCTTCACATTATCCATCATTTGATTCATATTTGAGTTAAATAGGGAGGAAAATCTACTAATTCCTAGGGTTATGTACACCTTAGTAGTCATTTCCCCCTAGGGTTTGGTGGTTGAAGCCTTGGCTTACCAACACTTCAATTATCAACCCCTCTTGTCTTTGGATCTCCTATTATCATCCCTTACCTTCAAAATTTTCTACCACTTTATTGACTCTATTTTCCCTAAGAAATCACTAGTCTGAGTCCTCACTAAAAGTGATTGACCAACACAACCTTCAAAACCTACTCTTCGAACAACCTACTAACACTTTCTAACCCTAGAATAGCTTTATCTACTAACAACATTGCTGCTATTACTAAAGTAAGCTACAACCATTAGATGTAACATTAAATGCTCAAAAAATCATTTGTAAAGGTTGAATTATACTTTGTCATTGTGCTTCTGTCAAATGCTAATTTTATGACTTCAATGGTTGATGGTTTTTAGTCATTTTGAAGCTAGTTTCAAGACATTTTATGTGAAGTATTTCTCTATAAACATTGATGTTATAATATTTCTGTTTACTTCATCATATTCAACAAATTAATTTATTTAAGAAATTCCATTGGTTTTATGAAGTGCTAACCAACAAGTGCACTTGCAAATATATAGTTTTCTTGTTGCTTTGTTCTGGGCAGGTACACTTTTGACATATTATCTCTTCATTGGTTATTAAAACTAGACTTTCTGAATGGTGGTGACTTGTGAGAGGGGACCTTTACCTATCTACTTTTACTTTGCATTCTTAAACCCCTAGGTCACTGGGGATGTCTCCCCTGGGCCTACCACCATAAATAGAAAGGGACATCCTATTGAGGTGACAGTGATAGGATAGTCTCCTGTTATGCCAATTTTCTTTCTATTTACCTTTTGTTCTATCAAATTACAAATTGTGCGATAACAAGGTTATTCTAGATGACATAGTTTTCTTTGAATAACAGTGATGAGTCAACCCATATTCAAGATTAACAGTGAGTGATAATTGTCTCAGTGCTAGTTAACAAGTAAGTCATGATAGGTTTTCCCACTCTAATAAAAAATGTATGTTTCTAAATTTATTTCCAATTTCACTTGTCATGATTCTGCAACCCCAAATTATGGCGGCCTTGCTGGATGATGGCATGGTGAAGCCAAAAATTCTCTCTCCCAATCATTGGATGAGAGTTCCAATCCTTCTGTCTCCTTTCATGTATGCCTGTGAGAGTGACCTCGCTCATGGATGCATGAAATTGTGCTCACAGGTAATCCAACCGCCACTGAGAGGGATAACTCCAATCTTCTGAGCCAGAGCTAGCTTATGCAGATGCAAGTGAGATCTAGGGGTGGTCTTGCATGAAGTGGATGAGTTTCTTACTGCATTGATATCACCTCAAAATAGCACGACTAAGGGTATACAATTATTGTCATATCAACTTGAATGTACATGGAGTAATTTTCCATTTCATCATTAGTATTGTATTCCAGTTGCACTCGCTCTTTTGTGTACGTTATAATGTGAATGAGGTTAATGCCCATACCATGGAGGCCATATAAGGTGATCTCCACACACCCTTTTGGAGGCTCAAGCCATTGGATGGATTGGCCTCCTCCTTCCTGGTTAATATTCATGACGTCTAATTGACACCCCATCTAGGATATTTTGGATTAAGTTATGAATTAGTATAATTTTAATTTTAATTTTTCTTTTTAATTTTTTTCTTATTAAAATAAGAAAATAAATTAAAAAACTTGATCACTTGTAATGCCAAATAATTTTTATGACATCATATCCCATAACTTTTATTTAGTTATTCAAAAATTTCAAGAAATTCTAAAGAAAAATCAATTTTGAATGAGGTCATTTTAAAATAACATTATTTGTAAAAGGAAAAACAATAAAATTTTGAGCATCCTCCAAATTTGCAAAAGATTCATTTAATGAGCATATAGTTAAAACTTTGCGAGAAAAAGAATTAGAGAAATAAAAAATTAGCACACACACTTCTTGATAAAAAAATCTCAAACATAAAAGCAATTTTAAAACACAAAGAGATTGCGAATTTGACTTGCACAATTTCTATGCTTAGTTTGGTTTGGAATAATTATTACTCAAATCAATGTTTTAAACGGAAAATATTGTAAATTTTGGTATCGTTTAAAGTTAAAAAAAACTATTTTCATATCTTAATGGACATTTATCATAAGATTAAGGACTTCAACTCTAAAGTCTCTCTCACGGAGGGAACGAAGTTCATGCATCTTTCTACATACATTATCAGAACTCAAAAGTTATTAATGTACATTAGCTTTCCTCCTTGGGTTATAAATTCTTAGGGAAACTTTCCAAATTCCCCTTGACTTAGCCTCATGAAAACGCTGAGATGTATATTGCATAATTATTGTTTTTTAATCAATAATATGGATATTAAAGATTGGATACCCAAAAAAAAATGTGGATTTTAATGGTAACCAAATATTCATATAAACGTGATGACACTTTACCATCATTAAGATTATTTATATCTACAAAAGAAACTATGACAACTAGCTTGTTATACCGCTAAAGCATTAAATTCAATTTTATAACATAAATTTGATGATATATAAAAGATAAAAGTGAGATTCCATATATAAAGTTGAGACATTACCCACAAGATAGTATATTTTATTACTTTTTGATAATAAATTAGGTTTGAAACATACCATATTGTACAATGAAAGTAAAAAATGAGAATCTGACATTGTATCAAGGTTTGTCATATATCTTAATTTAACAAAGAATTAAACTTAGATATGTAATAATAATTAATTGAAATCTATGAAAATACATAAATGATGATACTATTTTGGAATTTAAAACTTCTTATTAGTGTATAGATAAGTGATTTAAAAATATTGTTATTTAAAACTTCTTGTTAAAATAAGGAGTTAGAATCTTGTCATTTAAGATTGTTGTTCCTTTTTGTAGTCATATGAAACATTATATCTCTATATATCATTTATAAGCTAACAAAAATGTCTGAACAATAGTTATTTCATTTGACTACTAATTCAAGAAGCTACTAATCCACATCATGAGAAAATATTTGGGAGGCAAGATACAATGACAATAGATAAAAAATAGTAAGGCACTATGGGTGAAAATATGAATAGAAGAACAATCCAACAACTAGTCCAAAATTATAGCTTCTAGGAGGTCAAGGAAGGACACTCCGCCCTAATGTGGGAAGACTTGAGGTAATAAAGGATAACCTTGATATCATACCCTACTCTACAAAATGTTTAACAATAGTTCCTTAAACAAAATTGGAACTACATCAAAGGCTTTTGGGAGGATAATGCAAAATACCAAATTGGACAACACCCCCTTTATAGCACCACTAGAAACAATCAACTACATGACCACCATAAATAGTAGAAGAAGAAAAAATTAAATCCTAGGAAATCCTCCAACATAGGAGAGTATGATTTCAAACAAGTAATGACATTCTCAATTAGGGACTAGGAGGCAATGGCTAATATAGAGTGAAAGAAACTTACTTCCTTTTTATTAATAGATTAAAGTATGAGAAAATAAAGTTATATGATAACATCTAGTATCCAAATCTATGGCCAAAAGCGACCACCTTCCTCTGGCAAGTAGCACAGAGAAAATTTGTCACCTTAGAAAATCTTTGTCATAGAGGATTTTAGGGACATTTCAAATGCTTCATGTGTAATGGGGTAGAAGAAACCAACGAAAATTTATTCAATCATTGCATAATGGAGAAATCTCTATGAGATAAAGGGGATACCATCTTCTAACAATTGAATAGAGAAAAACAAATACACTAGCCACCCTAAATAATTGGAGATAATTCCCGTCCACCTTCCCTACCTTAAATAAATTTTTGATACTCTTCATGTAACACACCCAACCACCTAGCTAGCTTATTAGGGAATGGGGTATCAAAATTTCGTTCCCTTTAAACAAATCTCAAAAACCCCTTTAAATGGAACCATCATCTTCTACTCGTCTTGGAATTTCCAACAATGGTAATTTCACTCAAAATGGAGATCTAGATCAAAATTTATGGCCTTGCAAAGTTCAAGCCACCTCACTATGACATGGAACCCTATTGTCAACAGCTTCCCATGTGGCGCTGACATGGTCCTATGGTACACCTGTCATGCTAGGTAGCACATAAATGACATTGACCATGTTCTATCTCTGTCTATAATGTTGCATACCCTTCCTATCACCTCTCATTGCTATTAGAATACTCCGATCAGAGTGTTCCATGATGGATAACCTGGCGCACTCTGATAGTTAAGTTTGATGGCTATGTTTCCAACTGATCATACCATTCCTAAATGCCTGGTGATGGAAGGCTAGGATTGGGTGTGTTACATGAAGGGTGCAGTTGAAGGGTGCAACGTGATTTTAAACTTTGTGTTAACAAATATCAAGAAAGACATCAATGCAATTGAATAAACATTCAAAAAATCCATCATCCAAATGGAAGAAAAAACGTTTCCACAAGTGCAAGTGTACGTTGTTGGTTCTACTTATAATTACAAAACATTGTCGAACTAGGGTGGAAAGGGGCACCTAGTTTTCTCATCACTCTTCTAATCCCATGTCAAGTCTAGCTGGAAATAATGGAATAAATTGTGTGTCCTTTTATATTTTGTTTTTCATTTGGAGGAGAACAAGGTGGGTGAAATAGTGATAAGACAGAAAGAGTCCCAAGGGGAAGTATGTATTTTATAGCTATGAACATCATTAGGGTGGGGTACGACAAACATGATTAGAATGCATCATATATTGCATAAGATACTATCCAATATTTGTTCAAAGAGAGAAGATACATGAATGATCGTTGTTGCATTATGCATAATCAAAAATATCAAAATTTGGGTGTTGGCCTTAACTCCTTCATTTGTCGATGTTTATGAAATGAAAAGAGGGTTGAAAATTACATAGATCGAGAACATAAGATATGATGGCATATGATAGTGAATTATCCATGGTGTCAAATCTTATGAATCACAATTTGATAGAATAAATGGAATACTCACAAAAACTTAAATGATCATTGATTCAAATCAACCGATGATTGTGATCAATGCCTTCAAATCCCACAAGTTGCACATTGGTTGGATCTTCAACAAAGCTAGGACAGGAAGGGAGCATCATTAGCATTTAAAAGGGGATCAAATAAGGATTGGTAGATAGATCAACAATCGTCTATCTGTAACCCATCAACAACTATTGGGATTTTTTTTCCAAATTTTTTGAGGGATCACCCCAAACCCACACCACTATTCTATCATGTTAATTAACAACCCTCTCTATTAAATAGTTAACCAAAAAAAACTCTCTATTCAATAGTTGACCAAAAAACCAAAAAATAAAAATAAATTAAGGATGATTTAACAATAAAAAATATACATTAAATCTCTAACGAAAAAAAATGTTTATGATAAAAATGTACAACATATTAATACCAATCTTCATATAATCTTGATCAACCAAATACTAAACAAATAAAAAGTAAAGCTATCTAAAATTTTGTATTTCCAAACTTTGAATAGACCCAACCATCCAAAAACGTGTTCCTTGTATCCTTGTGAAACGTCTCGAGCCTCAATTCCCTTAATCATTATGCAACATATCCTCAACACTCTTCGACATTATCCTTTCCCAATTCGAGGGTATGTTAGTGAAAGCTGATTTGATTCGAAGGATGAATTGATTCAGAACTTACAATATGATTATTTCATTTGAATAGTCCAAGTGATAATGAATAATATTATTTTATTTCTTAATTCAACAAAGTCAGCCATAAATGGAAAGCGGAAAATAAGGTTTCAAAACAAAAGGCATAAATTAAAAGTGGAAAACTTCAAGACTAAAGGCAAATGCGATAGTCCATAAAGGGGCAAAATATCACATAACTATTCAATTTAGTTATATAGTCATTATGATGTGTATTGTGGGTTTTTGGAGACTTTGGAAACTTGTGATGTGGTCAATATATGTTAATGTTAATTTTATATGTTTTCTAAAAGAAATATACTTGTTTAATGTATTTTAAGCTTATTTTATGATGTATTTATAGTAAATATAAAATGAGTAATTGTATTTTAAGTTTATTTTATGGTGGATTTATCATAAATATATATAGAATGAGTAATTGTTGGATGTAGAATTTAATTTTGTGTTTAATAAATATATATATGTAAATTTATAAGGAAAGAAGTCTAAAATATTATTAAATAAATGTATACATATTAAATTTAAGTAAATTTATAAAGAAATAAATCTAAAATGTTATTAAAGAAAGTAGTTTTCTTTCTTTCCTTTTAAAAATTCATAACTCTTTTTTGATTATTTTAACTAATATTTTATTATTTTCCTTACTAGATCCATTTTAAACCTCAATTTTTTTATAATAATATTGCTTATATAATTATTATCATTTCATGAACTAATATTTCTAATGCTTCAGTAAATAAAACTTAGTGTATGGCCTACATGAAATTTCCCCACATAATGATATGTTCATCACATTATTCTCATTATTGGTTGTGGTCAAAAATATTTTTATCACTAAAATTATTAGCTTTGGAATCCATTGAAAGTACACTAAACCACTCATAATTTTCCTTAACATTAATCTTTCCTTTAAACATCTTATTATTATAATCATTCTTCATCTCAAAAGGATTCTTATCATAAAACAATCTTGATCTATGTTGAGTGGATGTTTTAGGAAAAATCTAATACATAATTATGTGAAAAATATCTCAATAATTTGATTTTCAATTTCCTCAAACTATTTGAATCTATAACCGTTGATTGCATAGTGCTTATAGTGGGGATAGTAGATTTAATGGACATGGTATCTCCCATCATTTCAAGTTACTGTGAGTGTTCCAAATTGTTGGAAGGGGAAATCAATTAACCTTTCACTTATGATACTTAGATATTGCCCAAACATATGCTGAGGTTTATTGATTATTGATCTCCAATGACCTAGAATGACAAACAAAGCTATACAACATGGTGTGTCTTTTTGATACCAATGATTATACAACTGATATCATCAAACAATAACTACACTAGTCTACAAAGACTATTTGGGTAGCACGAATAAGGTTGAGGTATAAAAGGTGAAAATTTCATCTTGATGAAATAATTTTAATAACTATCATGGAGATAACATAGCAATGTAATGGTTGAATCATGTGAGTACTTTGAGACAAGTGACGTGAAAAAGGAAAGACAAAACTAATTAAATCATAGAGTACACAATATCACAAGAAAATAATGACAATACTTAAACATCATTTGTAGAATAATTAAACAAACAAAATATCAGATGATTAACATATTTGTGTAAACATAAACTTAACAAGAAGCCAAAAATCCAATAGAATAATCATAGTAAGAACATAAAAAATTGAAATAGTTGAGACACAAGACGCTATTAATACTAGAACTAGTACAAACTGATTGCAACATTTTAATAATATCATTCACTACGTCATGTATGGGGTTCGTGCATGGAGCTAATCTTACAAAGGTTCAAAGAATAGAAAAATCACCCCCTATTATATAAGAGGTTTACAATTACATGTGATACATATTTACATATTCAAATGGATTATTAAATAACCAATTAAGGTTATCAATAAGGGTTTACCTTCTACATGATGAACCAATATGATCATTGCTTCATTCTTTATAAGCTAGTCGTTTTAGGCATTCATTGACTTGTTCAAATTTTACCCTTGACATTTGTCCTAAATTGACTGGGTTGGCCTTGATTCCCCAACTTATCATTTGTATGACTCCTCTAACCTATGATGTGCCATAGTGGTGGCTAGTTAAGGTGGCATGGTGAATTGTCTATTGAGCTAGTGGCAAATTGAGATTATCGTTGAAACATTAGTGCACTGAATACTTTTTATAGTTTACATGGACTAAGTATGGTTTGGTGAACATTAAAATAATTGGTGCAACCTTGTTAAGACAAACAATACAGACTTGGCAAAAGGTTTAACAATGATCATAACCACATGAATACATGTATTTATATGTTTATCTACTAAGGTGGACAATCAAAGTTTATAATGTAATGCAAAATATAATTCTTTTACTAGCCATTTTATAGTTTCTTTTTGATAACTAAACTTCAATATTAGAAATTTTAAATTATTTTGTTTTTATATCAATAATTAGAATTATATTAGTATTGGAAGTTTGATTAGTTGTGTGATATTTCTTTTATCAAAATTTAAATTTTCCAATATTATGGTATATTTTGTCTTGTAAATTGTTAATTGAATTTAGTTTGGATGGTTGGGAGGAATGCTTGTTATCTTCCTCAAGTAATTAATCCCTCTGACATATTGATATTATAATTAAATAATTAATGGCTTTATTTTCTCTAAACATTATAACCTTAAAAAAAAACCAAAAAATAAATAAAATAATATTAAATATTTAATTAAGGAATAAAATAACAAATTTTCTTTTGTATAAATTATATATCAATTTAAATATAATACAATCATAATTATATGTAAAATGATGTTTTAGAATTTTTGGAAACCTTAAAATGTTATTTATTCATGTAAATAGAGTATCTGAAACAAAGTTATACTAATTTAATAACATATAACATAATAATATAGAATATTTAATAATAGATAAAATAATAAATTATAATAGAGTAATAATGATATGTAAAATGATCTTCAAAACCTTAAATTGTTTTTTTTTTTTCTATATAAATGAAATAAATTATACATTTTAATAATATAAAAATATAAAAATATTATTCATATAAATATAAATAGAGAGTTTGAAACAAAGTTATACTAATTTAATAACATATAACACGATAATATAGAATATTTAATAATAGATAAAATAATAAATTATAATATAGTAATAATGATATGTAAAATGATTTTCAAAACCTCAAAATGTCATTTTTTTTATATAAATGAAATATATATAAAAAACAAATTATACATTTTAATAATATAAAATAATTTTTTTTTAATAATAAACAAAATAAAAAACTATAATATATTTATTAAAAATAAAAAATATTTAATAATAATCAAAATAAAAAATTATAATATATTTATAACTATGTGTAAATTTATTTTGGAAATATTAAAATTTTATTTTGTCATATAGATGGAATATTTGAAACAAAGTTATATTAAAAAATGAGATGGTTGAGATAAAAATAATATATAATAAAAATAAAAAATATTTAATAATAAACAAAATAAAAAATTATAATATATTCATAATGATGTATAAACTTATTTTGAAAATATTAAAATTTTATTTTGTCATATAGATGGAATATTTGGAACAAAGTTATATTAAAAAAATGAGATGATTGAAATAAAAAGAATACATACAAACTTAACCATATAAATAAAATAATATAAAATATTTAATTAAGAATAAAGTAACCAGTTGTATTTTTTTATAAATTATATATCAATTTATATATTAGTCATAATTATGTGGAAAATGATGTTTTAGAATGTTTGAAAACTTTAAAATACTATTTGTTCATATAAATAGAATATTTGAAACAAAGTTAAATTAATTTAATAATATATAATAAAATAGAATATTAAATTTATTTTGGAAACCTTAAAATTTTATTTTATCATATAGATAGAATATTTGAAACAAAGTTATATTAAAAAATGAGATGGTTGAAATAAAACGCATACATGCAAAAATAAAATAATATAAAATATTTAATTAAAATCTTATTTTATTATATAGATAGAATATTTGAAACAAAGTTATATTAAAAAATGAGATGGTTGAAATAAAACGCATGTATGTAAATTTAATAATATAAATAAAATAATATAAAATATTTAATTAAGAATAAAATAACAAGTTGCATTTTTTTTATAAATTATATATTAATTTATATATAATAGTTATATTTATGTGTGAAATGATGTTTTAGGATGGAATATTTGAAACAAAGTTATATTAAAAAAAATGAGATGATTGAAATAAAACGCATACATGCAAACTTAATAATATAAATAAAATAATATAAAATATTTAATTAAGAAACTTAATAATATAAATAAAATAAATAAAATATTTAATTAAGAATAAAGTAAGAAGTTTCATGTTTTTTTTATAAATTATATATTAATTTATATATAATAGTTATAATTATATGTAAAATGATGTTTTAAAATGTTTGAAAACTTTAAAATGCTATTTTTTCATGTAAATAGAATATTTGAAATAAAGTTATATTAATTTAATAATATATAATAAAATAAGATAGAATATTTAATAATAGATAAAATAATTTCAAGTAAATAAAATATTTGAAACAAAATTATATTAATCTAATAATATATAATAAAATAAGATAGAATATTTAATAATAGATAAAATAACAAATTAAAAGATCTTCAAAATGCCTCCGGGGGGGCATCTCAATTGGCAAGTGCCGTGAAAATGACGTTCCATGAGGTTTCATCTCCCCCTGATTTACCTTGTGTGCCGCGTAAGGGGCATCGTGGGCACACCTGGAGGTTATAATGGCAGCGGTTGGATAACATGGCCACGTGCCCAACTAGTTGTTGATTCCTCCAGACATAAAAAAAAAAGAAAAAGAAAAAGAAAAAAAAAAGAAAAAGAAAAAGAAAAAGAAAAGAAAGATCTTCAAAACCTTAAAAATGTTATTTTGTCATAGAAATGAAACAAAGTTAAACCATTATAATATATAATATATAATAAAAAATATTTTTTTTTTTAATAATAGACAAAATAATAAATAACAACTATTTTGGAAATCTGAAAATTTTATTTTATCATATAAAAGTAAATGGAATATTTGAAACAAAGTTACACTAATTTAATAATATATAATAAAATAATATATATATATTTTTTTAAATAAAAAAGATATTCCTATTAATTAGTTTTTAGAGTACAAAAAATGTCACATGGCTATAGTCTGTCACTTGTTCTGTTACATTAGCGGAAACTTGAACAGGTGACATACTGTGATGTCATTGTTCAAAATAACAATTTGCCATCTGCCATGCCAAACAAAAACCAGAGCATGTGGCAGATTCGAGTTATTGATGAAATGTTCTATGCAACTAAGAAAGACTAACAACTGAAAAAAGAAGAAAAAACTTTAAAAATGCATTGTAGTAGTGCAGAGAGCTAAGTTGAGAGTGCACAAGGTGACCAAAACAAAGAGATTACAAATTTTCACCTGGAGGCGTGTTGTTTGGAGCGTCACTGAAGGGGTCATCCCTGGGATGGAGCACGAAAGGCCTCACATAAGTCGAACATCGTTGAGCTGCTGGTGCATTCGAGAAGGCCACATAGAGCATGTCAATTCACTAATGCATGAGGGTGTCCTAGTGTATCTGGTTATCCATCTGGTTCTGTAGCTCAAAGACAAGCTTAAGCTGCTCCAGATGGAAGAAGGGTGGTGGAGCCTGACATAAAATAGGGAATGCTGAGAGTGGTAGAGGTGCCAAGATTGGGCGACCCTCCAATTCCGCACCTAAGACCACCACCACCGCACCCGAGTCCATGGTGCCTCATACATAGCCTCCACCACCTTGACCTCCTCCCCCGCTGACCCAACTTGGCTATCCATGTTTTGAATTGTGGCAACAAAGTCCAAATGGAGGAATTCCTCTGGGAATTCCTCCTCAATCATATAGGTGGCCTCTTCCTGAGCGGCTGGGGCGCTTGTGCTTGTCAGATTATAGCTGGGGCCTGCCAATTATCCGACACAGTAAAATGGAGCCAACATCGTCCAAGCGAGAGTAAAATTCCAAGGCACGACATGACCTCTGTACCAAGCCCCCCACTGCAATTACACCTTGTGGCCGCCATAGTTCTCACGCGAGGGAGATGTCCTCCCCATCTCGGCAGGCAGTAATGGCCTCTCTCCATTTAAGAGTGATGTGAAGGGTGGGGACCTACCATATTAATGGCTTGGGTTTGGGGCAGGCTACGTGGCACCCCATTCGAGAAAAATGATATTAAATATTTAATAACAAATAAAATACTAAATTGTAATATAATCCTAATCATATGTAAAATAATATTTTGAATTTTTGAAAACCTTAATATGTTTTTTTTGTTTACTAGTTTGTCCATGACCTGCAGGACTAGCACGTGGTTGAGAAACTGTGACTCAGGGGCATCTAAGTCGTCAAAATCACCCAGGGATTGTACCCGGCCTGAGCCACACCAAATCTTAACATGGCTATATTTTTTGTCCTCGCATGTTTCAAACCAATGACTTTAGCATCACGAAGTTCCTTAACAACACACTCTGTCACCAACTGTCCTACACCTCGGGGATGAAAACATTAATATGTTATTTTATCATGTAAATGAAATATTTGAATAAAATTGTATCAATTTAATAATATATATATAATAATATAAATATTTAATAAGTTCATACAACTTAACAAATAACAAATGGTTCTTCCTTGCCTAGATGCAGGTGCTAGTCTAGTACACTTGGCCTCCACTCACGGCGTCTCCATCATTCGGATCAATGGCCACCTAGCTCCCACTCCTATCTCATCTCATGCAAGTTAAGTTCATGCTCTGCTTGAGGCCTCGATAATTTTCTCCACCAGACATTACAACCAAGCTCTAGCCGTGACGAGGTACAATGGCGATGGATTCGTCTTTATATATGGTGTGGGCATTGATTTCCCAGAGAAATTTCCATTTCAACTTTGGAAACTTCCATTTCTATCTCATTTGAAACAGATTGTGGCTTGCGCTTTGGCTTGGAAGAATTATTCTTGATACACATAGCTCCTCTAGCTGGTTTTCTCTCGCCAACTCTGTTAGTCTGACCCTACTCTCATCTTAGTTCATCAGTGGGAGCTAAAAGTTTCATAGGGTGTCCTGGCTAACACCTCATTTTCTCCGTAGGTTTCTCCTGGTTCCTATAATGTCCAGACGCATGTGTGCCACCCCCCACCTAGGGAGGGGAGGTCATGGAAATAGAGTGATTGGCACACATATTTAGCCCACTGTGGTCAGTCGAGAAGGATACGATCGTTTAGTCCTAATATCTATCCGAAAAATGTTGGATGATTGGGAGGAGGAAATGACCAACTTTCATCCCACAACCCAACACACTCAAAGGATATGAATGAGCTATTGGACGATAACTAATCTTCTAGCCCACTCCCTTCTTAGTCTTCCTGGTGTGTTAGTTCAAAGTCCCTCCAACTTTCCACACTCCCCTAGAGCCCACTCACCATCCTCGAATGACCAACACAACAACATAACCCCATCATAATCTAAATGCAGGAAGACAACATGGGCTCAATCAAGCAGGTAGGGTGCACAAGCGGCTGGCATCTAGAATCCCCCCCCCCGCCCCAAAGCAAAAAGTCCAACACAATGATTTTCCACCTCCATCCTCCTTCATCAAAAGCATAGGACTACCCACCAAGGAAGCAAAATCAAGCTCCACCAACTCCTCCAATGACAATGACTTCGTCAAACACCCAATTGTAGAAGAAATGCCCCAGGGAGCCCACCTGGTTAATTTTCATTCTCTTGTTAGTTTTCAGGTTTCTTATAATTTTATTTATTTCTAGTATTTATGACATGTCAAACACTGCAAAGACTTTTGGTCTCATTTTTGAGAGCCTGGTTTCCCCCTATGGGCATACCAGTTTTCCAAGTTTTGATTGCTTGGTTTCCTAGTAAAGGCAGGCTCAGGTCTTTAGAAATTTTTAGTCAATCTCTCTAAATGACTTTTCCACCTCCCTCTTAGTTAATCCCAGGCCTCTTAAATGTACTGCTACTATATTTTTAATAAAATAAATCACGATTTACTCAAAAATAAAAATAAAATAATAATAATAAAAATTCTTCCTATAATTATATGGATTATATATAATTATATGGATTATATGGATTATATGTCAATCCATATAGAAATGTTATATATATCTCAATCCATATAGAGATGTAATTATGATGATGTGTAAAATAAACCTATGGATTTAAAAAAAAATTGAAATGTTATTTTACCATGTCATATTAATAAAAATTTAAAAAATTTGAAATTGTTATAATATATATATGAATTCATATAAGTTATGATAATATGTAAAATGGATTTTTAACTTTTTAAAATAATACATATATTAATAAAGTCAAAAAAAAATATGTGTAAAATGACCTTTTTACTCTCGGGAGACCTTGAGATGTTACTTGTCATGTCATCATAATATAAATTTTATATTTAATAAAATTT
>ML781931.1:928326-945087 GCA_009831015.1 Picea engelmannii | reverse complement strand
ATGGAGAGATCCGATTTCAAAATAAAAAAGAAATGCAATGGTGGAAGCCAAAGCTACTCATCTCAATTTAATCATATATAATATGTAAAAATCATATATTGCAAATTTTAAATTTCATGGATATAAGTTGTCAAATTTCTACATGTATGTTTCTAAATTTCGGTCCTAGAGTATGACTTAAAACAGTTTCTGCTTGGCTAAGAGTGTAGCATCCTGTTCTGGCGCACTGAGAAAACTTATTATTTGAGGACACTTGCTCACAAGCGATCCAGACTATTATGATATTAAAACATTTGTCCTTGATTATGATGTGTTATGGTAGATGACATGATGTTTTATTGCTTTGACATAGACAGGTCATACTGACTCGGTTTTACTGAGTGTGCATGGTTTTGGACCTTTAGGATGTAGAGGCATCGACGGAACCCCTTGGACTCCGGATCGAATCAGGGAGTGTGCTTGGGGTTTGATTGTTTACTGAGATTTTAGTACATTGGATTAGATGATATGATGTGGACATGTTCTGACACGATTGTTGATGATGCAGGCTGACGATAGCTTGTCGACCAGACTCACATATGGAGTAAAGGGGCCACACACACGATTTCCAGAGAAGTTGAGGGAGAGGTGTGGACAACAGCCTTGCCACAGCCTACTAGCACTCTCGCCGTGGCTCGAAATGTAGGTTAACGATTACCTAGTTTGAGAGGACCCATGATGCTGTGAGGAAAAACTGCGATAGTCACTCACGATGATTCTAAGGGGTGCGCAATAAGGTGGGGGCCTTATTCCTTAGAAGCCCTTAGTCTCCCACAAGTTCACCTGGCGGAGTGTTGACTCCAGGGGTTATTGATGTCTACCAATTAGTCAAGAAGCGAGTGGCACCCTTGGAGCACGTGGTGCATCCTGAAGGGCACATTGTGCAAAAGAAACACAAAAGGCAAGTGGCACCCTTGGAGCATGTGGTGCATCCTGAAGGGCACGTCGCGCAAAAGAAACACAAGAGGCGAGTGACACCTTTGGAGCACGTGGTGCGTCCTGAAGGGCATGTCACGCAACAGAAACACTAGAGGCGAGTGGCACCCTTGGAGCACGTAGTGCGTCCTGAAGGACATGTCGTGTTGATGATGTTAAAGGAACGAACCTAGATGGCCCTAAGACTAATATCTCTTTAATAAATTTTAAAACAACTTCCCTAAATAAATGTCGCCCAATCTAGAATATAAGTTCCATGTCAAAAACTTCTTTAGGGATAAAATTTTGTCTACCCTTGAGAAAACATCTCTAAAAATTTAAAGTGGTAAAATTTAAAATAAAAACCATTTAAGTAATAATTTGGTCTTCATAAACTTTAGAGAGTAATAATTTAATTAAAAGCTATGGATATAAAACATAAAGAATAATTTAATTATTTAACTTGTGAAAGTGTAAAAGATATTAAATTATTAATAAAAAAGAAAAGAGGTTAATTTGCGCAACTTCCATTTTGGCTCTAATAAAAAGGGGAAAGAAGGGAATAATAAAAATTAGGAAACTAAGGAATGGAGGAAACATAATAAGGGAAAGAGGGGAAATTATGGTAAAAAGCAAGGTCAACATAGTAAAGAATCTACAGTTAAGAACCTTCTAAATTGAACTAAAGTAGCAACTTCATTTTAGGGAAAGTATTTAAACCTGTAAGGGAATCTAGGAACACCTAGGAGTAAATTTAGGAGCAACTCTAGGTGGGTGAGGGAAATTGAGAAAATTATTAATTTAAAGAAAATAATTATTGGAGGAAAGTGGGGGATGGGTGACACTTGTACGAACAATAATTTTTGGAATATTTTTTTATTAAAACTTAAAATTTAATGAGATTAGGGAAATAATGGAAGTTCTAAAATTCTATAAAAGAGAGAGAGAGGAGAAGGAAGAAGGGGATTGATTGTTAAAATAACATTACGCTATCGGATTTGTGACTTGACTGATTACTTGTGGGGAGTTGGGATTTCCTAGCTTGGATAGGAGTGGTAGCTCGGCCTTGTGAGGCGAGTTGGGAGATAGACGTACCATCTGGATAGTGTGTGGCCCCTTTGCGGCTCGGGGGGCTAAGGGGGAAGAAGAGTACCCATAACATTGGTTGGGAGGTACTGGTGAGGTCTCGACGGTCGACGAGCGGGAGTGGCAAGAAGAGCGCAGACGTCATTTGAAGCAGACGATCAAGAAAAGGTACGCTCTTTGATTTTTAGAGTAGAATGCATCAGGACGTTGGTTGGGATCTTGTTGAATCAAATGGTTTTAATACTTAGACAATTATAATTGTGTTTCGAGTGTAAAATAGTAACTCTGCTGTTGTAATTCGGTACTGGATAAATGGAGAAAATTTTTTAGGACTTCGACGATTGTGATAGATGATCATTGTAAACAAAAAAAAATATGACCCTAAGTTTGTTCAACAAGGGAGAACCTAGCCTTGCGCTCCTCTCACTGTTCTTTGCGAAGTCCGATGGCTTTACATTCTGTGATTCAGGAGTTGACCTTTAACCATTTCAGTGATTTTTCTATATAAGATATTGCATTTCGGTGATTTTATATTCGGTATTCCAGGAGTCGACCTTTAAACATTGCGTAGACTTGAGTTTCTTGTTTTTCTAAGCAAATATTTTTGTGCTTGTGATTAAACCTTGGGATGAACTCTTGCCTGGGCGTGCATCTAGTGAATTTCCACTGCGTTAGATTGCACTGTTATTCCATCACAATACCATTTTTGTCCCGAACCCTTCCGCATTGAGTGGTGGTGTGTCTGCAGCGATTTTTTTTGTGTGACTTGGGGCTAAAATGCTGTGTCTTGGGAGGGGGCGAATTTATTGTGTAATGGTAACGCTGGGATGTTTGAGTGTTGCTAATCTGGACAACGAGCTCACTTATCTCTTTTTTTTTCTTACCTTGACTATGGATTTCCCAAGAACCTCACTGCCGCGTGAATACACTGGCTGCCTGGTGAATTTCATGAAGATTCCTGCGTTTTAAATATCATTTACTGCGTTTTATTGGATTGCGTTTTATTATAACTCTTCCTGCATTTTTAAATATCAATTCCTGCATTTTTGACTGTGTTCCTGTACCCATTACGGGCGTTTTTATTTATGACTGTGTTTTATTCTACTATGGGTGCTTTTGTGGGCTGCGTTCCTTTAAATGTTACGACCTGTTCATCATTGCTAGTCTGGGATTTTAGAGCAGATTTATCTCTGCTAGCAAATTGGTTATTGTTGGGACAACTTTATTACCCACGTTTTTTGAGTTTGTAGTTGGCAGCCCCTTATTAATTTTTAATTGCTTTCAGAGCTGTCAGGAGTTGGGTGGGGTAACACTTGTTTCATTGATCACTGGGCCCTCGATAGCAGTCAAGAATGGGAGTTCTGTGTTAATTAATTCTTTAGATCCATAAGACTAACTTAATAAATAGCTTTTGGATCATTGGGCAGACCAGGGAAACTTACCATTGCGTTTTTTGGGCAGCAAGTGTTGACCACGCCCTTCTATCTTTTACTTTTTAGAAACTTTTCCTTACTACGTTCTTAATGCTCCAGACATTGGTAACTCATTAAAGACCTTGGTTCAACACTTGTACTTACATTACTTGGGAAAGACAACAACCACCCGGTGGCGAATTCAGGTTAAAATGTGTAAATATATATAATCTAATTGTATGAACTTCTTGAATGTCCTCCCCATGCTTTGAGAAACGATATTAAATCAATTTTATCAGTTACCTTATGATGAATACAATACAATTACCCTTGATTAAGTTTGTTTTTATAAGACCACTAGCTGACCCAATGCAAGGGAGGTTGCTCTAAGTTGAATTAAATTACTTTCTGTTAGAGTATTACAGGCTGGAAAATAAATGAGTCCCCTTAAGCTAGAATGATTTCTTTTTCTTTTTAATATTCATATGGTGTTGGGTCCCTGATTCTTGATGGAAGGCATCACGTTTCTTGGAAATTACATTTGGCTTGGGTGATTAATAAGTCAGTACCTCATAAGTGTGCATGTAATCTTGGTATGCTGACTATGTTGTGGTCTTTGCATTTCACTTATATGTTATAAGAATAGATATGGAGATACATGTCACATGATTTTACAATGGTTCCTAACCCTAGGATTTTTGTCTCCTTCATTATGTCTTCTAAATTTTGGAGTAAGTGTGATGGTTATTGTCAGCAAATTCAGTTATTGTAATACATATATGTGAAGTTACCATAATACTTTTGTTGTTGAAAAAGTAGATGTAATGTTATTGTATTACAAAATAAAATGTAAATGTTATTGTTGATAAATATCAAATGTTGTGTTATGGTTACTTTATTGCAATATTATGTAATATGAAATGTAATGTTATTATGTTATTGAAATTTATTTGTTAGTAACATACACAATGCGATGTCCTTTCGAACTACGTGCATTGAGTTATATTGATTTAGCAATGGGAATTTGCTATTAATTGAACTTACATTATTTTTAAGGGGGGATTGGTAACTCGTCAACTAATGGAAATAAAAGGGAGTGACGGATCGGTAATTAATGATAATGGAGTCGTAGTTAATGCCTTGTCTTAGTTATGGTTGGTTGTTGTCAGAGTCCTTCGGACTTGCGCCTTTCGTAGAGGTCATGGTTGTCCATTGATTTTGTTGTACTTGCTTGTATTCTTGTATTGCTTGGTCTGCTTGTGTCAGGCGGGATGTAGACACCTCCATGTTCCTCAGAACAGTTGCCAGGCCTGAGACCTTAAATGGTTAAAATCGATGGGAACCTAAGCTTGAGCATTGCTTATGTGTCTTGGAGGTCCTAACCATTGGAGGGTAGGACGGGCGGGTAGTCAGTCCTATTATTTGTCGGTGGATTTTCGTTCATTGCTTGTAGAGGTTGATGTGCGTCTTAGATATTTATGTGGTCATCACATTGCATGCATCATGAAACGTCGTCATGTGGCAACGCATAGTCGAATGTAATTTTTACCCTTGTACACTTGCACATACACATTACAAAAATAAATAAATTGTACTTGTTATATGAGGTTCGTCGTCGTAACGAGGAGGATCCTTACATATGGTATCAGTGCGGGTTTGACCCGCGACTTGGGATCGCTACGACTTTCGTTGACATGATTTGATTATACTATTGTTGATCGAGTTGATTGTGTGCGTGCATGTAATCATGGTTAGAGCACACCGCGGAGGCAGACAACGAGGTGCTAGGGGAGGAGGCGTGATGCCTCTAGTAGCATCCACACCTAAGGGGTCTAACCCACAGGGAGACGAGTAGGTTCTCGAATAGGAGCAGATAGCAGTTGGCGATGTAGTCGGGATGAGGAGATCCTTTCAGCGCATGTCCGAGGCATTGATCAGCCGTTTGGATAGAGATGAGGCCAAGGCACCGGCACCCGCTGAGGTTCCACTGTTCGCACCGGTCGTTATTGGTAGAATTCATCGTGAACTTGAGAAGGTCAGGTTTCCCGAGTTCTTTGGTGCCCCGGATGGCACAGTCGCCGAGGCATGGTTGGAGAACATGGCGATGTGCTTCACACTTCGCGATTATACCTCCAACATGAAGGTCCACATGACAGTCTTCCAACTGAAGGGGAGCGCTCTTCTATGGTGGAAGACGCTCCTACCACAACTGAACATGGCAGTCGAAGACTTGTCATGGGAACTGTTTGAGGAATAGTTACAAGAGAGGTACCTTTTCGAGGAATTCATTGTGCGTCAGCTCAATGAGTTCAACGCCTTACGACAGGAAGGTCGTACGGTGCCCGACTACGAGGCCCGTTTTATGGAGCTACTTCGGTATGCTCCGCACCTTAACACAAAGAAACTTAAGGTCAACCGGTTCATGTTTGGCCTTAACGGAAGCCTACGTGAAAAGGTTAGGATTTTGATGCCTCAAACCTTGCACGATGCTATCGAGAAGGCCCTCATAGCAGAGGAGGAGCTTATCAGTGGGGGTCAGGCCAGGACTCCAGTGAGACCAGCAAGGCAGGTTCCATTTGGAACACAACAACACCAGACACCAGCGAGACATACGCTGGGATATCATGACTTCCAGAGGGTATCCACTTTCACTACACCCCGATGACCACCGCCTCAGTAGCAGACACCTTATCGGGGACCACAGCATTAGCAGCAGCGTTGCCCGTAGCAGCAACAGTTTAGGCCTATTCAACAGAATAGACTAGGGTTCTAGGCTGATGGGTCGTCATCTTCTACTTCGGGTACCAGGACTACTGGGCTGAAGAAGGGGTGTTGGACATGTGGGGAGCCACACTACTAGCGCGACTGTCCTGTGGAGAGGACTAGAACGTCCAAATCAGTTGGACCCACTATAGTGGGAGATCTGGGCAAGGCCTATCGGATTCACGTAGTGGTGAATAACTGCTAGGTAGAACATCAATCGACTGTGCTCGAGATGACAGGTACTGTTGCTAACTAGACCCTTAGTATTTTGATAGATCCTGGAGCTATCGAGAGTTTCATTTCAGGTGCAGCGCTAAAAAGGATTAAGGTAAAGGCAGTCGAACAGGATGAGTTTAGATTTGTGGAGATGGCTTCGGGAGCCAAACAAAAGGTTGGAGGAAAGGTTACGGGCTGTGCCCTTAACCTGGGAGAGTTTTTCACGAGGGACAACTTGTACGTTACGATATTAGGATCTTATGATGTCGTAATTGGTATGGATTGGTTGGAATCGCATGAGGCGATACTCAACTGTAAGACGAAATGGTTGAGATTGATCGATGACGAGGGACAGAGACGTGTGATTGTAGGATGGAACCAAGGAGTTTCCCTGAGGTTCATCTCTTCCTTACAGTTACAGAAGAGTATGCGCAAGGGGTGCAATATTTATGCGATCCTTGCGTTAAATGAGAAGGGAGTAGTGGAAGGTCTTGAGAACCTTCCAGTGGTGAAGGAGTTACCAGGGATGCCACTAGAAAGGGAATTGGAGTTTACCATAGACCTGAAACCGGGGACTGAACCGATAGCAAGAACGCCTTATCGGATGTCGACCCCGGAGTTGCAGGAGTTGAAAATGCAATTGAAGGAGTTGTTGGACCTGGGACTGATACATCCTAGTGTGTCACCGTGGGGTGCACCTGTTATTTTCATTCAGAAGAAGGATGGATCGTGGAGGATTTTCATTGACTACTGTTAATTGAACAAGGCTATGATCAAGAATCAATATCCCTTCCGAGAATTGATGATCTGTTCGATCAAATGAAGGGTGCGACGGTGTTCTCCAAGATAGATTTGTGATCAGGGTATCACTAGTTACGAATCAAGGAGGATGACGTCCCTAAGACCACTTTTAAAATGAGGTTTGGACATTACGAGTTTACTATTTTACCATTTGGATTGACAAATGCCCCAGGAGTATTTATGAGTTTGATGAACGGGGTGTTCCGCGAGTATTTGGACAAGTTCATCCAAGTGTTCATTGACGATATTTTGATTTACTCTCGTATGACATAAGAGCATAATGAGCACTTTCACTTGGTACTACAGTGTCTGCGAGAGCACACACTATATGGGAAATTGTCCAAATTCTCTTTTTATCAATCGAGGATTCACTACTTAGGGCATGTCATCTCCAGTGAAGGTATCTCCATGGATCCAGCCAAGGTCGAGGCTATTATGGAATGGCCTGCACTGAATAATGTCATGGAAGTGCGTAGATTTATGGGTTTAGCAGGATACTATCGACGGTTTGTCGAGGGATTTTCAAAGATAGCAAATCCGATCACGGAATTGCAGAAGAAAAATAAGAAGTTTGTTTGGACCGAGAAATGTGCAGAAGCATTTCGGAGGCTTAAGGAGTTGTTAATGACAACACCGATACTAAAGGTCCTTGACATGGACGTGGAATTCTTGGTAAGCACAGACGCATCCAAGGAAGGTTTAGGCGGAGTCTTGATGCAAGACGAACGAGTGATTGCTTACATTTCGAGGAAACTAAGAAGGCATGAGGAAAACTATGCGACGCACAATTTGGAGTTATTATCCATCATATATGCCTTGAAGGTTTGGAGACACTACCTTGTAGGATGAAAATTTTAACTAAAGACTGATCATTGTGGACTACAACACATTTTTACGCAAAGCAACCTGAACGCACGACAACGGCGTTGGTCGAAATTGCTTAGCGAGTATGACTTTGAGATTACTTACATAAAGGGAACAATGAACTGAGTGGCAGATGCTTTGAGTCGGAGACCACGCATCTTCTCGGTGTTGCCTCTTCAGACGAATCTACGTGAGAAGATTCTCACTTTACAGCATGACGATGAATGGTACAAGGAGGTCGAGGGTTTTATTGGACAAAACACAATGATGGTACCACGATACAAGGGATTTTCATTTGATAGCGATGGTTTATTGAGGTTTAAAAATTGGATTTACGTACCGCCAAACGACGAGTTGAGGATGTTGATCCTGAGTGAGGCTCATAGAGCAGTTTACATGGCTCACCCGGGAGTCACGAAGATGAGGGCAGACCTTAAACTCTTATTCTTCTGGAAGGGAATGAAGGCTGACATAGTCAACTATGTGGTCAGATGTCTAGAGTGTTAGCAGGTAAAGGCTGAACATAGACACCCTACAGTATTAATTCAACCACATGCCATCCCAGAATCGAAATGGGAGGTTATTTCGATGAATTTTATTGTTGGATTGCCACTGATGGCAAGGAGACATGACTCGATTTTTGTAGTTGTAGACACTCTGACGAAGAGTGCTCACTTTATTCCTGTGTGTACGATGTATCAGACACTTGACACAGTGAGAGTTTTCATCAGTGAGATTGTGAGGCTGCATGGCATGCCTAAGAGGATTATATCCGATCGAGGATCGATGTTTACTGGACGATTTTGGACAAGTTTCCAAGAGGCCTTGGGAACCCAACTTAGCTTTAGTACTGCGTATCACCCTGAGACTGACGAATAGATCGAATGAATGAGCTAGACCTTGGAGGACATGTTGCACATGTATGTGATGGACCAAAAAAAGCGTTGGGAAGAATTCTTAACTCTAGTAGAGTTCACTTACAACAACAGTTACCAAAGCACCATTAAAATGGTGCCTTTTGAGTTTCTTTACGGGAGATCGTGTCAGACACCCTTGAGTTGGGATCGTCTTGAGGATAGGGTCCTGGTGGGACCAGAAGTGATCCAAAAAATGGAAGAGAAAATGAAAACCATAAGGAAAAGGATTAAAGAAGCACATGATCAATAGAAGAGTTATGCTGATGTGCATCGAGTTGACCATAGTTACGAGGTCGATGATCGAGTCTTCCTATGGGTTAAACCACATAAGAGTTTGATCAAGTTTGGAAAGGGAGATAAACTCTCTCCTAGGTGCATGGGACCTTTCGAGATTGTGGAGAGAAAGGGGCCCATGGCCTATCGACTAGCCTTGCCTTATTCTTTGAGGCGTATGCACGATGTTTTTCAAGCATCTGTTTTGAGACATTATATTAGTGATCCTACACATGTGATTGACATGAGTTCCTTGTAGGTATCGGATGAGGGAGTGCTCATGGCTGAGCCGGTCCACATCTTAGATCACCATGTTCGACAATTATGACATCGAATGGTAGATCAGGTCAAGGTCCAGTGGGACAATTATAGTCTCAACTCGACGACCTGGGAGGACGCATATTATGCGCCAGAAGTTTCCATTTTTGTTTGATATATAGACATATGATAGCGTGATACACTTATTTCAGCATTGATACTGTGAAACTTCGAGACAAAGTTTAGACCAAGAAGGGGTGTATGTAACATCCCGCTCTGGCGCACTGAGAAAACTTATTCTTTGAGGACACTTTCTCGCAAGTGATCCAGACTATTATGATATTAAAACATTTGTCCTTGATTATGATGCGTTATGGTAGATGACATGATGTTTTACTGCTTTGACATAGACATGTGCTATTGACTTGGTTTTACTGAGTGTGTAGGGTTTTGGACCTTGAGGATGCAGAGGCATCGATGGAACCCCTTGGACTCCGGATCGAGTCAGGGAGTGTGCTTGGGGTTTGATTGTTTAATGAGATTTTTGTACATTGGATTAGATGATATGATGTGGACATGTTCTGACATGATTGTTGATGATGCAGGCTGACGATATCTTTCCGACCAGACTCACATATGGAGTAAAGGGGCCACACACACGATTTCCAGAGAGGTTGAGGGAGAGGTGTGGACAACAACCCTGCCACAGCCTACTAGCACTCCCACCATGGCTCGAACTGTAGGTTAACAATTACCTAGTTCGAGAGGACCCACGATGCCGTGAGGGCAAACTGTGACAGTCGCTCATGATGATTCTAAGGGGCACACAATAAGATGGGGGCCTTATTCCTTAGAAGCCCTTAGTCTCCCACAAGTTCACCTGGCGGAGTGTTGACTCCAGGGGTTATTGATGTCTACCAATCAGTCAAGAAGCGAGTGGCACCCTTGGAGCATGTGGTGCATCCTGAGGGGCACGTTGCGTAAAAGAAACACATGAGGCGAGTGGAACCCTTGGAGCACATGGTGCATCCTGAAGGGCACGTCGCGAAAAAGAAACACAAGAGGAAAGTGGCACCCTTGGAGCACGTGGTGCGTCCTAAAGGGCATGTCGCATAAAAGAAACAACAGAGGCGAGTGGCACCCTTGGAGCACGTAGTGTGTCCTGAAGGGCATGTCGCATTGATGATGTTAAAGGAACGAACCTAGATGGCCCTAAGACTAATATCTCTTTAATAAATTTTAAAACAACTTCCCTAAATAAATGTCGCCCAGTCCAGAATCTAAGTTCCACGTCAAAAACTTCTTTAGGGGTAAAATTTTGTCTACCCTTGAGAAAACATCTCTAAAAATTTAAAGTGGTAAAATTTAAAATAAAAACCATTTAAGTAATAATTTGGTCTTCATAAATTTTTGGGGTAAAATGAAGAGAGTAATAATTTAATTAAAATTTGTGGATATAAAACATAAAGAAGAATTTAATTATTTAACTCGTGAAAGTGTAAAAGATATTAAATTATTAATAAAAAGGAAAAGAGGTTAATTTGCGCAACTGCCATTTTGGCTGTAATAAAAAGGGGAGAGAAGGGAATAATAAAAATTAGGAAACTAAGGAATGGGGGAAACACAATAAGGGAAAGAGGGGAAATTATGGTAAAAAACAAGGTCAACATAGTAAAGAATCTACAGTTAAGAACCTTCTAAATTGAACTAAATTAGCAACTTCATTTTAGGGAAAGTATTTAAACCTGTAAGAGAATCTAGGAACACCTAGGAGTAAATTTAGGAGCAACTCTAGGTGGGTGAGGAAAATTGATACAATTATTAATTTAAAAAAAATAATTATTGGAGGAAAGTGGGGGATGGGTGACACTTGTACAAACGAGATTTTTTGGAAGATTTTTTTATTAAAACTTAAAATTTAATGAGATTAGGGAAATAATGGAAGTTCTAAAATTCTATGAAAGAGAGAGAGGAAAAGGAAGAAGGGGATCAACTGTTAGCGTAACGTTACGTTATCGGATTTGTGACTTGACTGATTACTTGTGGGGAGTTGGGATTTCCGAGCTCGGATATGAGTGGTAGCTCGGCCTTGCGAGGCGAGCTAGGAGCTAGACGTACCATCTGGATAGTGTTTGGCCCCTTTGCAGCTTAGGGGGCTAAGGGGGAAACAGAGTACCCCTAGCATTGGCTGGGAGGTACCAGTGAGGTGTCGATGGTCAGCGAGCGGGAGCGGCACGGAGAGCGCGAACATCATTCGAAGTGGGCGATCAGGAAAAGGTACGCTCTTTGATTTTTAGAGTAGAATGCATCAGGATGTTGGTTGGGATCTTGTTGAATCGAATGGTTTTAATACTTCAAAAATTATAATTGTGTTCCGAGTGTAAAATAGTAATTCTGCTGTTGTAATTCGGTACTGGATAAATAGAGAAAAATGTTTAGGACTTCGGTGATTGTGATAGATGATCGCTGTAAACAAAAAAAAATCTGACCCTAAGTTTGTTCAACAAGGGAGAACCTAGCCTTGCGCTCCTCTCACTGTTCTCTGCGAAGTCCTGTGGCTTTACATTCTGTGATTTTACATTCTATGATCCAAGAGTTGACCTTTAACCATTTTACTGATTTTTCTATCTGCGATATTTCATTTCGGTGATTTTATATTCGGTATTCCAGGAGTCGACCTTTAAACATTGCATAGACTTGAGTTTCTTGTTTTTCTAAGCAAATATTTTTGTACTTGTGATTAAACCTTGGGACGAACTCTTGCCTGGGCGTGCATCTGGTGAATTTCCTCTGCGTTAGACTGCACTATTATTCCATCACAATACCCTTTTTTTCCTGAACCCTTCCGCGTTGAGTGGTGGTGCATCTGCAGCATTTTGTTTTGTGTGACTCGGGGCTAAATTGCTGTGTCTTGGGAGGGGGTGAATTTATTGTGTAATGGTAACGTTGGGTTGTTTGAGTGTTTCTACTCTGGACAACGAGCTCACTTCTCTCTCTCTCTCTTTTTTTTATCTTGACTGCGGATTTCCAAAGAACCTCATTGTCGCATGAATACACTGGCTTCTTGGCAAATTTCATGAAGATTCTTGTGTTTTAAATATCATTTACTGCGTTTTATTGGATTGTGTTTTATTATAACTCTTCCTGCGTTTTTAAATATCAATTCTTTCATTTTTGACTGCGTTCCTGTACCCATTACGTGCATTTTTATTTATGAATGTGTTTTATTCTACTATGGGCGCTTTTGTGGGATGCGTTCCTTTAAATGTTACGACCTGTTCATCATTGCTGGTCCAGGATTTTAGAGCGGATTTATCTTTTCTAGCAAATTGGTTATTGTTGGGACAACTTTATTACCCACGTTTTTCGAGTTTGTAGTTGGTAGCTCCTTATTAATTTTTAATTGCTTTCAGAGCTATCAGGAGTTGGGTGGGGTAACGGTCGTTTCATTGAACACCGGGCCCTCGATAGCAGTCAAGCATGGGCATTCTGTGTTAACGAATTCTTTAGATCCATAAGGCTAACTTAATAAATATCTTTTGGATCATTGGGTAGACCAGGGAAACTTACCATTGCGTTTTCTGGGCAGCAAGTGTTGACCATGCCCTTCTATCTTTTTCCTTTTAGAAACTTTTCCTTACTACGTTCTCAATGCTCCAGACATTGGTAACTCATTAAAGACCTTGGTTCGACACTTGTACTTACATTACTTGGGAAAACCAACAACCACCCGGTGGCGAATTCAGGTTAAAATGCATAAATATATATAATCTAATTGTATGAACTTCTTGAATGTCCTCCCCATGCTTTGAGAAATGATATTAAATCAATTTTATCAGTTACCTTATGATGAATACAATACAATTACCCTTGATTAAGTTTGTTTTTATAAGACCACTAGCTGACCCAATGCAAGGGAGGTTGCTCTAAGTTGAATTAAATTACTTTCTGTTAGAGCATTATAGGCTGGAAAATAAATGAGTCCCCTTAAGCTAGAACAATTTCTTTTTCTTTTTAATATTCATATGGTGTTGGGTCCCTGATTCTTGATGGAAGGCATCATGTTTCTTGGAAATTACATTTGGCTTGGGTGATTAATAAGTCAGTACCTCATAAGTGTGCATGTAATCTTGGTATGCTGACTATGTTGTGGTCTTTGCATTTCACTTATATGTTATAAGAATAGATATGGAGATACATGTCACATGATTTTACAATGGTTCCTAACCCTAGGATTTTTGTCTCCTTCATTATGTTTTCTAAATTTTGGAGTAAGTGTGATGGTTATTGTCAGCAAATTTGGTTATTGTAATACGTATATGTGAAGTTACCATAATACTTTTTTTGTTGCAAAAGTAGATGTAATGTTACTGTATTACAAAATAAAATGTAAACGTTATTGCTGATAAATATCAAATGTAGTGTTATGGTTACTTTATTGCAATATTATGTAATATGAAATGTAATGTTATTATGTTATTGAAATTTATTTGTTAGTAACATACAAAATGCGATGTCCTTTCGAAATACGTGCATTGAGTTATATTGATTTAGCAATGGGAAATTTCTATTAATTGAACTTACATTATTTTTAAGGGGGGATTGGTAACTCGTCAACTAATGGAAATGAAAGGGAGTGACGGATCGGTAATTAATGCTAATGTAGTCGTAGTTAATGCCTTGTCTTAATTATGGTTGGTTGTTGTTAGAGTCTTTCATTCTTGCGCCTTCTGTAGAGGTCGTGGTTGTCCATTGATTTTGTTGTACTTGGTTGTATTCTTGTATTGCTTGGTCTGCTTGTGTCAGGCGGGATGTAGACACCTCCATGTTCCTCAGAAAAGTCGCCAGGCCTGAGACCTTAAATGGTTAAAATCGATGGGAACCTAGGCTTGAGTGTTGCTTATGTGTCTTGGAGGTCCTAACCATTGTAGGGTAGGACAGGCGGGTAGTCAGTCTTATTATTTGTCGGTGGATTGTCATTCATTGCTTGCAGCAGTTGATGTGTGTCTTAGATATTTATGTGGTCATCGCATTGCATGCCTCATGAACCGTCGTCGTGTGGTGATGCATAATCGAATGTAATTTTTACCCTTGTACACTTGCACACACACATTACAAAAAAAAGAAGAGAGAAGTGAGCTCGCTGTCCAGAGTAGCAACACTCAAACAACCCAACGTTACCATTACATAATAAGTTCACCCCCTCCCAAGACACAACAATTTAACCTCGATTCACACAAAAAAAATGCTGCAGACGCACCACCACTCAACGCGGAAGGGTTCAGGACAAAAAGGGTACTGTGATGGAATAAAAGTGCAGTCTAACGTAGTGGAAATTCACCAGATGCACACCCAGGCAAGAGTTTGTCCCAATGTTTAATCAAGAGCACAAAAATATTTTCTCAGAAAAACAAGAAACTCAAGTCTACACAATGTTTAAAGGTCGACTCCTGGAATACCGAATATAAAATCTCCGAAATGCAATATTGCAGATAGAAAAATCACTTAAATGGTTAAAGGTCAACTCCTAAATCATAGAATGTAAAATCACAGAATGTAAAGCCACAGGACTTCACAGAGAACAGTGAGAGGAGCGCAAGGCTAGGTTCTCCCTTTTTGAACAAACTTAGGGTCATATTTTTTTTTTGTTTACAACGATCATTGACAAAATTGACATTGATGTAAATGATTTATGAAGCAAAAGGTAGTCATGCAAATTTAATAACATGCAAATTTGAATGTATGGAGAGATCCGATTTCAAAATAAAAAAGAAATGCAATGGTGGAAGCCAAAAATTTTTGAACAAAATTGACATAAATGTAATTGATGGTTGAAGCAAAAGGTAGTCATGCAAATTTAATAACATGCAAATTTGAGTGTATGGAGAGATCCGATTTCAAAATAAAAAAGAAATGCAATGGTGGAAGCCAAAGTTGCTCATCTCAATTTAATCATATATAATATGTAAAAATCATATATTGCAAATTTTAAATTTCATGGATATAATTTGTCAAATTTCTACACGTATGTTTCTAAATTTCGGTCCTAGAGTATGACTTAAAACAATTTCTTCTTGGCTAAGAGCTCATTTTTTTCCTACGTAAGGAAACATGTTAACAACCCATGACCCAAAGGCATCTGGAAAGAGTGAAATTCTAACCCCTTAAGGACCACTAGCTTACCCCCTTATGGACCACCAACAAGTTTTTTATCCCCTAGCTTAGGGATAGCTAAGGAGATTATGTCTCGAGGCCCATAGGTCCTAGACATGACATGGTCCTATGGTACACCTGTCATGCTAAGTAGCACGTAAATGACATTGAGCACATTCTATCTCTGTCTATAATGTTGCATACCCTTCCTATCACCTCTCATTTCTATTAGAATACTCCAATTAGAGTGTTCCATGATGGATAACCTGGCGCACTCCGATAGTTAAGTTTGATGGCTATGTTTCCAATTGATCAGACCATTCCTAAATGCCTGGCGATGGAAGGCTAGGATTGGGTGTGTTACATGAAGCGTGCAGTTGAGGAGTGCAACATGATTTTAAACTCTGTGTTAACAAATATCAAGAAAGACATCAATGCAATTGAATAAACATTCAAAAAAATCATCATCCAAATGGAAGCAAAAACATTTCCACAAGTGCAAGTGTACATTGTTGGTTCTACTTATAATTACAAAAAATTGCCGAACTAGGGTGGAAAGGGGCACCTAGTTTTCTCATCACTCTTCTAATCCCATGTCAAGTCTAGTTGGAAATAATGGCATAAATTGTGTGTCCTTTTATATTTTGTTTTTCATTTGGAGGAGAACAAGGTGGGTGAAATAATGATAAGACAAAAAGAGGCCCAAGGGGAAGTATGTATTTTATCTATGAACATCATTAGGGTGGGGTACGACAAACATGATTAGAATGCATCATATAATGCATAAGATATTATCCAATATTTGTTCAAAGAGAGAAGATACATGAATGATAGTTGTTGCATTATGCATAATAAAAAATATCAAAATTTGGGTGTCGGCCTTAACTCCTTCATTTGTCGATGTTTATGAAATGAAAAGAGGGTTGACAATTGCATAGATCGAGAACATAAGATAGGATGGCATATGATAGTGAATTATCCATGGTGTCAAATCTTATGAATCACAATTTGATAGAATAAATGGAATACTCACAAAAACTTAAATGATCATTGATTCAAATCAA
>ML781931.1:841038-893917 GCA_009831015.1 Picea engelmannii | reverse complement strand
GGAGGGAGAAGGAACCTCTGGTCTCTTTCTTCAGCGTGCTCTGGTTTCATTAATACACCAAGCCTGAAACCATTGATGACCCCTGTGTCTTATGTTTGATGTTTTTGTTTATTTTTGCAGTGTTATTTGCTTTCAGTTGATAGATAGATTGTAGTTTGTTTTGTTTCTGTTAACCCTTTTTCTCCACAACGGTTCTACCCTGCCGGAGCCAACAGGGTATGCAAGCGCTCTCCATTTGCTCATCCGATGACCATTTGAACGCGAACAGAAGCGATATGCAGTAAATGCACGTCGCTCCATACTTCTCCCATTGGGTCGTCACCCTAGCATGGTTATTGCTTCATTTGGTTTTTCTGTGGTTAAGCTCTGAGATTCAAGTCTAGAAGGAACTGCTTGACCAACTCACCCTTTTAAAGCCATTGGTTATAGGTATGGTTCTTTTCGCCCATCCATGAATTTCGCTCTGTGTATGAAACGAATGATGGCTCAGTAATGTGTTGGTTTGTGTTTTCTTGATATTGGCAATTGTGTAAACGTGTGGGCATTCTCTCTGGAATGATTGTGGTTATTCATTTTGCAAATGAAAGAATTGGTTTGTTGAAGTTATGATTTCGTTGGCTGTTCTGTGTGGTGAAAACTGTGATGGCTATCTGATATTTTAAGTAGTTATGGGAATTTTGTTGGAGGGTTTCGCTCTATTTAGCCTTGTTGGCCTCTTCCTCACAGTTATGGTAACTATGTCTAGTTGTATTTGGGTTGCTATGGGGTTGTTGTATATGTTGTCAAACCACCTTTTGGTCACTGTGTTTCATCCAGAGCCATGGTCGTGGGTTATTCACCTGGTTCTGGGATTATTTTTGTGGTATTGGCATCAAGGAAGTTGGTTAGGGGATGGACATTATGCCAATATATATGCTTTATGGTTGTTGATGATACCTCGGGTCTGCATTTCCACTGGCATTGTTATAAATTGGTTCAACCTTGAGAAAGGTGCAAGGGTTATGCCTCTGTGTGCTCTTGGTATTTGTTACTGTCCAATGAACAATTGTTGCTCCTCTGCATCGTTGCCTACCGTACCTGGTGTTGAACTGTCACATTATTACACAAAATAAGAGTTATAAAAGCCCGTGGTTCCACTGTGCTTGTTTCAAAGGGTCTTTGCCTATTGTTGATATGTACGATCTCCAACTTCTCTTCACAGAGCCCGATTTTGATAATCCAAACTATTCACACTCTTATCGGGTATCTTGTTGACTGTCATAAATTGGTTGAGTGGTTATGAAAGATACTTTGAGTATTGTCTCATCTCTGTTTGATCGAGTTGAAGGTTGTGATTGGGGATGAGAATTGGTATACAATCGAGGGGCTGCCTCTTTTCATTATACATTGGTCGTTGTGTTCCTACAACGTGGTGTCAATTTTTAGTTGGTGGCTGTTGTGTGTTTTATTAATCCCGATCGAGATCATTACAAGTTAAGAAAAATGATGACTATGACTTCGTTGTTTACCGTGTATGGATTATGGAGACAACGTGCACTGTTTTATTTAATTGCACCATCATAAATGAAGCTCAGGTTTTGTATTATGGTCTCATTGCAAGTTTTATTGGTTAATATTAGAATGAAATCAGACAAGTTTTAAAAGGGTTGTTCAACTTGGGAAAATACCCATGTCTATGTTTTATTTGAGCAATTGCAAATTATGGGCAGCGGTTGATATTTTATAGAAATATATGCTGGACAGAGATAAAGCAATGTGACTGTGTGTTCCTTTTGATTTTGTTTTAAATAAAAAAGGGAAGGAAATGAAAAGAAATAAAAATTATCTTAACAAGAAGGTTGAAAGGCATAGTGATTTTGAATATGATTATACATTGTGTTAATTGTGAATTTTAAAGAAACTGGATGTAGGACAATGAACAAGTTTTGACACACAGTAGTTGTTTATTTGGTGTTGGAATCGTTTTTATTGAATACACAGCTATTTTTATGGATTACTTAATTGGTTTTATGAAAAATATTCGTTCTTTTCCCTACCATTATTTCACTTTTCACACATTACAACTCCCCTAACCTTCCCATATTCACTGTCCACTCCCCGTTCTTAAAATTTAATTATAGTTAAGATAAATTCTGTATTATGACAGTTAAAGGATCGCAAAGGGTTGAATCACAATGATATATTCTTTTGTTTTATGACACAATTGATTTTTTGATGATTTGTGAGCAGTGATCATGATCTATCCCCCCTCATTTTAACACTTTTCGCTCAATGTACAATTCCTCACATATCCCAAAACCCTTATTCACCCCCTGCTCATTTACAAGTATTAAACGATTTTTATGGATTGGATTGCATGAGTCTGATGTGTTGCTGAGCCAAACTTTGTTTCATATTTAAAAGAGATGTCATGTATGGTTGTTGAAGAAACTATTTGCTAATCAATAATTCATACATGAATGAGCTTTTTCAGCAGAGGTATCCATGGCTGGGGTAACAGAGGAAGAGGAAATTGGAACAGGGGCCCTAGAAGGCCAAGGTTCTCTATACATTTTGATGCAGACTCGTAAGAGTTGGGCCAACTATTTCAAGCTGGATTTTTTAACTGAATTGGGAAAGGAGTGGTCCAACCTATGCCATAAAGGCCTCACTTCCAAGCCGCACATGTCCCTGGTATCCCAGTTCCCCCTCATGTCTCACTACAACCTAAAGTCCTTGAAAACGACAGATGGCAAGAGGTTTCCCACTCGACAGTCTCCCAACATTGTCGCTGGCCTAACTTGTCTCTACCTGCTCCTCCACCTGTTAATTAAATTGTCCAAGCTGCCCCTGTCCACTCACCTGTATAGTCTTCCCATGCGAGTAGAAGGTTAAAAACCAAGGCCCACCATGCTCCTGATAAAGGAAAATTCATTGCTGCCCTCTCCTCACCCTCAAATGACTCTGCTAAATCCATGTCCTCCCACATGAATTTGAGAGATGATTGCTCTCATGTGATTAGTGAGATTAGGCCTAAAGGCTCCATGCAACCTAAGGAAAATTCAGAGAGATAAAAGGGTGACAACAACAAGAAGGGAAAGATTGCCTCCTAGAGTGGAAAATATGGGTTTTAAGTGTTTTTACTTATTGATTGTGGAGAAAAGTTGACTTTTGAAATTTGGACAACACACTATTTTTTGATATATGGATAATATATTTTTGGAAATAATTTCAATTATCATTGATATAAATTGTCAAATTATGAGAGTGATGATGGGAGTCACAAGGAGGGATATTTTGATTGATTAACTAGTTGTATTATGTTTGTTAAATAACTAAAGGGAGTCACAAGGGGTCCCACCTACTAGTTATTATTTATTAAAAACCCTTATTATGATTTTATTACTTTTTCCCTTTAACTAAAAAGTTGGTTGAGTTTTAGTTAACTTAATTAAAGAAGTGGTTCAACTACTTCAACTAATCCTAATTGCTTAAAGGCAAAGGGAAAGGGAGGAACAAGAGGAGAATAGAAGGAGAAACATACTAAGTTTGCTCTTTGAGTTTTATTGAGATAATTTAGTTTTCATTCATTCTTTAATTCATTGAAAGCCTAATTCTCTTTTATGATAGCAGGGTCCTGTTGTAGACAACAAGATTCAAGGCTGAATTATATCATTTAGACACTTGTTTTTCAGAGGTGTTGATCTATCTTTGATAGTATTTGTAGACTTGTCTGCTTGTGAATTAAATTTCATGTCTGGTAAAGGCTATTGTGCAGAGTTGAGTGTGAAACAATCTGTCACAAGATGATCTAGCTTTTAAAGTTCAGATTTTAACTTTCTGTCAAAAGTCCTTTTGTATGGTTTTCATCGGGGACATATAAGTTTGACCTTGGTCCAAACTTCATTAGGGAATTTTGTAAAGAAATCGATTCTTTTGATAAATTGGAATGGAATAAACAATTTCTTTATGTATCATCTGTTTTTATTATTGACTTGGTGTTTTTACTTCTATCTCTATATTTATTTCAACATCTGTTATATTCAGAAAATTACATAAATAATGATTTTTTCAGCAAACTTTCATTTATAAAAAAGATGAGCCTAAGCACTTGTAATCAATACTTGTGAATTAGGAAACAATTTTTGATGGCTATAAACATGGGGTGATATTCTCGTCTATCTTTCTTTAGCCAAGTAAGATCTGAAAATTCTTGAGTAAGATCATTTCATATCTTTTCCTCAACACCTGGCAAGCCTGGACCCAGGGGGTTGTTCCCTTTCCACCATGATGTAGGCCTTGGAAGGCCCATGATGTCACCCAGGTCACCCATGATGTCATCCAATGTTTTGGGATGTTTTGGAGGCAGTTGTGTGTCAAGTAGCACGTGTGGTAGGTTCCTGAGGCCCAAGAAGGCATAACATTTTGCTCCATGAGGCCAACATTTCACAAAAAGGGCCTAATGTCACCCTAAAGGGGCATGACATCATGTTAGCAGCACATTTTAGGGTTTAATTGTGACATTTAATGTAAAAAATTGGATATTATTTGTAACTTGCCATGTCAGCCTTTTTGACGTAATTCTGGTCATTAATATTGTATAAATAGGGGGAAAATCCTCCTTATGTTCATGATCTTTCACCCACACCGGTGAGGTCTGAAATTTGTGCCCTACTTAGGGTTTTATGATTGAAATTTAGTGCGCACTTGTTGGAGGAGGCTAATCTTGGTGTTTTTTGGCATTTTCTTGGTGCAAAGTCTTCAACTAGGGCATATGCTAGATTATTCTCGTGAATGTAAGTGAAATTCTGCAATTATTCTTTCCTTTGAATGGTTATAATATATTTAATTTTCATTTTTCTAAGATTATGAAATTGCTAGCTTAAAACCCTAGGATATTAAGCACACGTTATTGTCCTTATCTCAATAGCTATTCACCTACTAGATTTTGCCAAGAAGCCATTTTTCTTGAAGCCATTGCTAAGGGCCTTGCCATTGCAACACCCTAGCACTTATTGATTCATCTTAGCCATCATTTTCTTCATCTTTGAGTTAAAGAGGGAGGAAAATCTACTAAGGCCTAGGGTTACCTACACCTTAGTAGTCATTTTCCCCTAGGATTTGGTGGTTGAAGCCTTGGCTTACCAACACTTCAATTATCAACCCCTCTTGTCTTTGGCTCTCCTATTATCATCCCTTACCTTCAAAATTTTCTACCACTTTATTGACTCCATTTTCCCTAAGAAATCACTAGTCTGAGTCCTCACTAAGAGTGATTGACCAACACAACCTTCAAAACCTACTCTTTGAACAACCTACTAACACATTCTAACCCTAGAATAGCTTGACCTACTAACAACATTACTGTTGTTACTAAAGTAATCTAAAACCATTAGATGCAACATTAAATTCTCAAAAAATCAATTGTAAAGGCTGAATTATACTTTTTCATTGTGCTTATGTCAAATGCTAATGTTATGACTTCAATGGTTGATGGTTTTTAGTCATTTTGAAGCTAGTTTCAAGACATTTTATGTGAAGTATTTCTATATAAACATTGTTGTTATAATATTTATGTTTACTTCATCATATTCAACAAATTTCTTTATTTAAGAAAGTCCATTGGTTTTATGAAGTGCTAACCAACAAGTGCACTTGCAAATATATAATTTTCTTGTTGCTTTGTTCCATGCAGGTTGATGCAGGAGCATCGCCCATGTCAAGCGAGCCAACGTGAACACGGGAAACAGCTGGATAAGCCAACATGATTTCTTTTTGGATTGCACCTTGAAACTGTTGCACAAACATTAATGTGTTGATTTGATGAAGCACACTTCGTATATTGTAATGGACCTTGAGCGGATAGCTCATGTCCTTAGGTAGATGAGGCATTTAATAGATTTAATGCAAAGTAGATAGAACATTTAATTCTAGATTTGATAGTTTGGAGCTCGAGAGGGAAACGGAATATAGACACCCTCCTTTGTACATTGTATTGCCGTCATACATTCTAAAGAGAAGAGAAATAGAGAAGTGTATGAAGAACTTCCATGTACATATATTGAATTAATAGAAGAAATCTTTGATTCAATTCCACGGTTGTGTTATTCTCTGTGTCTTGATGATATTATGCTCATGAATGTTTGCTTCTTGTTATGCATTTTCTTTTATATGATGTGTATGTGATTTCATGGTTGATTTGAAATCTGAGAGAAGGAGTGAATGAGTTTCAATTGTTTCTCTAAGTGAGCCAGAAAAATTCCTGCAAGGAGTGCAGTTGAATTTGTCCACAAGGAGTGAGTGACTGTAGGGTTCAATTAGAGAAAGCTTTTGTTCTCATTCATCTCAGAAATGCAGATTTGGCACTAGAGCCATGCAAGGTGTGTGCAGGCTAGATGAAGACTCAGAGTTGCGATTCTGAGGAAAGGGGATTGAAGGGATTCTGCTATAGGAGTGCGCAAGATTAAAGACTTCAACACTGAGCAGTTGTTGAAGGTTTGCCGCAAGGAGTGCGTGCAAGAACTTCTTCCTGAGGGAATTGAAGTCGTCGAAGCTCAGGAGGAGTAGGCCTTCGAATTTGTCGAAGGATTTCACAAATAGGTTGTGCATTGAAGTGTTAGAGCAGGTGCTGAAACTTTGTGTGCAGGGTGACGAGTTCCGTGGAGGAGCATTTCGTCATTTCGGGGATTTCGTTGGAAGAACGGACAGTCAGAAACAAGCAAGGAGAATTCGCGAGAATCTGAGGGCCGTTGGATCTTGTGGAGGCTACAGTGCAGGAGTGGAAGAAGGTTCGAAGCTCAGGGGAGCAGAAGCGTCGAGCAGAATCACGAGGAGCGTGAGTTCTACTCGAGGATCGACATATCGGGCCATCATGAGAAAAGGGTGGAAGATTTGGCAATGAAAGTCGCGATATAGCGAGACGCGAAGTCTCGACGATTGCGTGGATAGTGTGGGCCACATCAAGGTGACGTGGAAGGTGATGTGGGATATCGACGTTCAACATCTCGGGCATCGGGAGCCGACGAGAAGGTCGATTGACCTCGCGAGTGGCGAAGTCGCGAAGTCGCGAGTTCGGCATTTCGGCGCATCGTGTATCGGAGGTTGAAACCTTAAGTGTTGGGGGTCGCGAGTCGCGAAGTGGCGATAGGGATGAAGTTCCAATAACGGCGAAAGAAGGTCAGCGTTGACTGGTATCTCAGGTCTCGGAGGTGCGAGAGCCCAGGGATAGACCGTGAGCTCGCGAAGCTGCGAGTCCCGATTTTCCCGATAAGTGAGAAGAGGGAAAGTCACGCAAAGGAACTGTGGGTGCAGATCTTCCAATAGGAAGATAGAAGAGCCTTTGACACTCTTCGGGCCGAGGGGAAGAGAAGGTCCTAGAAGAGGCGATCGTGCTCAAGTGAGGGTGCGGTTGCGTCAGTGTGGTATCAGAGCGGGATTTCTTTGCTTTCTATAGAAGAGAAGAAGATTTCATCATGCCACCGAGAAGAGAGAGACAATCACCAGATCCCAAATATAGGGAGGTGCGAAGAAGAGGTAGGCCGGTAGGAAATCTAGAAATGGAGCGGTAGATGAGAGATCTCCGAGCAAGGCTTGAGGAGATGGAGACAACACAAAGACGCGGAGTTGGTGCTGGGGATCTTAGTGATTCCGAAGTAGAAGAAGAAGCTGGACATGAAGCAGAGGTCACAACAGAGGATGCATCAACCAAGCGGTTGATCAAAGCCATTGCCAGGATGGGTGCGAAGGCAAAAATGGACATTCCCGTCTATGAGGGAAATTTGGATGCAGAGGAGCTGCTAGATTGGATAAGGGCTCTTTACACATACTTCGATTACGAAGATGTGGAAGAAGATAAGAAAGTCAAGCATGCAGTTACGCGCTTGAAAGGACATGCAACATTGTGGTGGGACGAGCTACAAGCTGATAGACGCTGCAAAGGCAAGCAAAAGATCAAAAGCTGGGATCGAATGATCGCGAAGATGAAAGCGAAGTTCATCCCACGGGATTATCAGATCACACTGTTCAGGCGAATGCAAAACCTGAGACAGAAGCTGATGACAGTCAAGGAATACACTGAGGAGTTCTACCGACTGAACATCAGAGCAGGTCATCGGGAGAGCGATGATGAGAAGGTGGCAAGATATCTGAATGGGATGAGATATGACATTCAGGATGAATTGAGCATGCTAACCATCCGAATGGTGGAAGATGCTTACCAGATGGCTCTGAAAGCCGAGGAGAAGCTGAGCCGAAAGCAAGGCCAGCAAGGGCGAGGCAGAAGTCAGCCCAGATGCAAGGCAGTTTCCCAAGATAAATATCAGAAGCCCAAGGAGGAATGGAAGAAACCTCAAGGTAAAATTGAGAGAGGTGGAACCTCACAGCATAGGCAGCCATATGTTGAGCAGAGAGGACAACAAAATGATCAGCGAGGAGATTATGCTAATGCAAACACTCTTCCTCGTACTAGAGGTCGAGGTAGAGGAAGAGGAGGAGTAATCACATGTTTTACATGTGGGAAGAATGGGCACAAGTCATTTGAGTGTCCAGAGAAGAAGAAGGACAATGGAGAAGCTCACATCGCAGAAGCATAGAAGTGTGATGCTGAGACTAAAGATGCAGACAATGGAAGATCGCTTGGAATGCATAAAGTCCTTTTGACACCTAAGAAGGAGGTGGAAAGATGAGTGCAAAGGACCAGACTGTTCAGGACAGATTGCACAACCAAGGATAGGAAATGCAAGGTCATTGTGGACAGTGGAATCCCTGATAATCTCGTTTCAACCGAGATGGTGTAGAAATTAGAATTAGAGACAACTGATCACCCGAGTCCATACAAAGTCTCATGGCTACAGAAGGGACATCAGGTGAGTGTCACCAAACAGTGTTTGGTTGAATTCAAAATAGGGGGATATAATGATAAGATCTTGTGTGATGTTATTCCCATGGACGTATGTCATTTATTGCTGGGTAGACCATGGCAATATGACCGAAATGTGATTCATGATGGGAGAATGAACACATATACACTGGAGAAGAATGGGAGAACCCATAATTTGCTTCCGATAAAGGATAAGGAGGTAAAACCAGAAGTGAGCAACACAATACTTCTCATGAGTGGGAAGGGATTTCTTTTAGAAATGGAGAAGAATGAAGATCCACAATTCTTTGTGGTCAGAAAGCCGAGAATTGTCCTGACTAGCACAAGAGTGGACGACTTTCCAGAAGAGGTTCAGGAACTGCTGGGAGAGTTCGCTGATATCATCATGGACGAATTACCTCGTTCGTTGCCACCAATGAGAAGTGTGAGTCACCACATAGACCTCATACCAGGAGCTATATTGATGCCACAAGAAAATGAGGAGGTCAAAAGGCAGGTCCAAGATTTATTGGACAAAGGATTAGTCAGAGAAAGATTGATTCCATGTGTTGTTCTAACAATTCTCAGTTCGAAGAAGGATGGTGGCTGGAGAATGTGTACAGATTCCAGAGCGATAAACAAAATTACCATCAGGTATAGATTTCCACTGCCGAGAATGGATGATTTGATGGATTGCCTGAGTGGGGCAAAGTATTTTTCAAATATTGACTTGAAGAGCGGATATCATCAGATTCACATGAGGGAAGGTGATGAATGGAAGACAACATTCAAGACAAATGAGGGTTTGTACAAATGGTTGGTCATGCCATTTGGTTTGACAAACGTGTCGAGCACATTCATGAGGCTGATGAATGAAGTCTCGAGGGAATTCATCGGGAAGTTTGTCATCGTGTATCTGGATGATATACTGATCTACAACAAGAAAAAGGCTGAGAACTTGAAACATTTGGCCATTGTGATGAGGAAGCTACAACAGGAGAAGTTGTTGATTAATATGAAGAAGTCCTCATTTATGAAGACAAAGCTCATTTATTTAGGTTTTGTGATTTCGGAAAATGAGTTAAAAATGGATCCAAGTAAGGTGGAAGTGATCAAGAATTGGCCATCACCAAGAAATATTTTCGAGGTGAGAAGTTTCCATGGTTTGGCTAGTTTCTACCGAAAGTTCATTAGGAATTTCAGTGGAATTAGCATAGCAATGATGGACACAGTGAAGAAGCGACATGAGACTTTTCATTGGACAACAGAGGCTGAGAAAAGCTTCAATTTGTTGAAGTGAAAGATTACAGAGCAACCAGTGTTGGTGTTGCCAAATTTTCAAAAGACATTTCAGGTGAAATGTGATGCAAGTGGATATGCCATAGGAGCGGTCTTAAGTCAGGAAGACAGATCAGTTGCATATTTCAGCGAGAAACTGGATGAAGCAAAGCTGAAATACTCCACGTATGATAAAGAGTTTTATGCCATCATACATGCATTAAAGAAGTGGAGGAATTACTTGATACCCAAGGAATTTGTATTGTACAGTGATAATCATGCATTGCAGTTTGTGAGTCAACAGGAGAAGTTGAATCAAAAGCATGCAAAATGGGTAGAGTATATGCATAATTTTACGTTTGTGATCAAGCATATTTTAGGAACTGCTAACAAAGTGGCTGATGCTTTGAGCAAGAAATTTTTGCTGCTACAGGAGTTCCGAGTCAAGACATTGGGTTTTGAAAATCTCAAAGACATGTATGCAGGAGATGCAGATTTCGGTGAAGCATATGAAGCCGCTGAGAATCCAGTTCTCAGAGATCGAAGTCCTTGAATAGATTATATGATCCAGGAGGGATTGTTATTTAGAGGCAATCAACTGTGCATTCCAAATTGCTCCATGAGGGAGAACCTATTGAAAGAGAAGCACAGTGGTGGATTAGCAGGGCATTTCGGACACGACAAAACATTCGTGAAGTTGAGCAAATCGTATTTCTGGCCAGGTATGCGAGCAGAGGTTAAGAAATTTGTTGACAGATGTCGAATTTGTTAGCATTTGAAGGGAAGGAAACAAAATGCAGGTCTTTATCAGCCATTTCCCATACCAGAGAGACCATGGGAGGCGATAAGCATGGATTTTGTATTGGGTTTGCTGAGGACGCAAAGAGGTGTTGATTCCATCTTTGTGGTCGTGGATAGGTTTTCGAAGATGGCACATTTCATTCCATTCCAGAAGACCAGCGATGCGACGCACATCACAAATTTGTTTTTCAAAGAGATTGTTAGGCTTCATGGATTGCCGAAAAGTATTGTTTCGGACAGGGATACCAAATTCATAGGTCATTTTTGGAGGACTCTATGGAAGAAGCTAGGAACTAACTTGGCATTTAGTTCTACTTATCATCCGCAGATAGATGGACAAATAGAAGTAGTCAACAGAAGTCTGGGAGATTTGTTGAGAAGCCTGGTGACAGAGAACCACAGTAGCTGGGACAATGTGTTGCCACAGGAAGAATTCGCGTACAGTGATTTGGTGAATTGGATTACAAGTAGAAGTCCATTTCAGGTTGTATATGGGATGCAGCCGCGGGGAGTTTCTGAACTCAGGGAGTCAGAACAGACTGCGACTAGCAGCGCTAGTGCAAAAGAGTTCACTGAAGCAATGAAGTAACTTCACAGTAAGGTGAAGTAGCGACTGATTGATTCAAATCAGGAGTATAAGCGTAGAGCAGATCAGCATCAGAGACAACTTCAGTTTGAAGTTGGTGATCTAGTTCTGGCACACTTGAGGAAAGAAAGGTTCCCGAGGGGAACATATAATAAACTCAAGATGAAGAAAATCAGACCATGCAGGGTCCTGAAGAAATTCAGAGAGAATGCATATGAGATTGAATTGCCGGATGGCATCGGGATATATACGATATTTAATATCGCAGATTTATATCCATATAGAGCTGGAGAAGTAGAGACTGGAACTGAGGAACCAACAATCTATTGGATGAAGCAGATGCCAGTAGCAGAGAAACCACAGATGGAATGCATACTGGACAAGCGAGTGAGCAAAAAGACCAGAAGAAAAGAATACTTTGAGTATCTGGTCAAGTGGAAGAATCACCCAGTGGAGGATGCCAGCTGGGAGACCGAAGCAATGATCAAGAAGCATGGACAGACCGTGCAGGAGCTCATGGACAGGAGCCCATGAAAATTTTCAAGCCAGGGAGTATGATGCAGGAGCATCGCCCACGTCAAGCGAGCCAGCGCGAACACGGGAAACAGCTGGATAAGCCAGCATGATTTCTTTTTGTATTGCACCTTGAAACTGTTGCGCAAACATTAATGTGTTGATTTGATGAAGCACACTTCGTATATTGTAATGGACCTTGAGCGGATAGCTCATGTCCTTAGGTAGATGAGGCATTTAATAGAGTTAATGCAAAGTAGATAGAACATTTAATTATAGATTTGATAGTTTGGAGCTCGAGAGGGAAACAAAATATAGACACCCTCCTTTGTACATTGTATTGTCGTCAAACATTCTGAAGAGAAGAGCAGCAGAGAAGTGTATGAAGAAATTCCATGTACAGATATTGAATTAATAGAAGAAAGATTTGATTCAATTCCATGGTTGTGTTATTCTCTGTGTCTTGATGATATTATGCTCATGAATGTTTGCTTCTTGTTATGCATTTTCTTTTATATGCTGTGTATGTGATTTCATGGTTGATTTGAAATATGAGAGAAGAAGTGAATGAGTTTCAATTGTTTCTCTAAGTGATCTAGAAAAATTCCTGCAAGGAGTGCAGTTGAATTTGTCCGCAAGGAGTGCGTGACTGCAGGGTTCAATTAGAGAAAGATTTTGTTCTCATTCATCTCAGAAATGAAGATTTGGCACTAGAGCCATGCAAGGCGTGTGCAGGCTAGATGAAGACTCAGAGTTGCGATTCTGAGGAAAGGGGATTAAAGGGATTCTGCTGCAGGAGTGCGCAGGATTAAATACTTCAACACTGAGCAATTGTTGAAGGTTTGCCGCAAGGAGTGCGTGCAAGAACTTCTTCTTGAGGGAATTGAAGTCGTCGAATCTCAGGAGGAGTAGGCCTTCGAATTTGTTGAAGGATTTCACAACGAGGATGTGCATTGAAGTGTTCGATTAGGTGATGAAACTTTGTGTGCAGGGTGACGAGTTCCGTGGAGGAGCATTTCGTCATTTCGGGGATTTCGTCGGAAGAACGGACAGTCAGAAACAAGTGAGGAGAAGTCGCGAGAATCCCAGGGCCATTGGATCTTGATGAGGCTACATTGCAGGAGCGGAAGAAGGTTCGAAGCTCAGGGGAGCAGAAGCGTCGAGTAGAATCACAAGGAGCGTGAGTTCTACTCGAGGATCGACATATCGGGCCATCGTGAGAAAAGGGCGGAAGATTTGGCAATGGAAGGCGCGATATAGAGAGACGTGAAGTCCCGATGATTGCGTGGATAGTGTGGGCCACAACAAGGTGACGTGGCAGGTGATGCGGGATATCTATGTTCGACATCTCGGGCATCGGGAGCCGACGGGAAGGTCGATTGACCTCGTGAGTGGCGAAGTCGCGAATTCACGAGGGAGCGAGGTCGTGAGTTCGGCGTTTCAGCGCATCCCGTATCAGAGGTTGAAACCTTAAGTGTCAAGGGTTGCGAGTCACGAAGTGGCGATAGGGCCGAAGTTCCGATAGTGGCGAAAGAAGGTCAACGTTGACTGGTATCTCAAGTCTCAGAGGTGCGAGAGCCCAGGGATAGACCGTGAGCTCGTGAAGCTGTGAGTCCCGATTTTCCCGATAAGTGAGAAGAGGGAAAGTCACGCAAAGGAACTGTGGGTGCAGATCTTTTGATAGGAATATAGAAGAGCCTTTGACGCTCTTCAGGGTGAGGGGAAGAGAAGGTATTGGAAGAGGCGATCGTGCTCAAGTGAGGGTGCGGTTGCGTCACAGGTACACTTCTGACATATTATCTCTTCATTGGTTATTAAAACTGAACTTTCTAATCAGTGGTGACTTGTGAGAGGGGACCTTTACCTAGCTACTTTGACTTTTTGTTTTCAAACCCCCAGGTCACTGGGGATGTATCCCCTGGGCCTACCACCCTAAATATAAAGGGACATCCTATTGAGGTGACAATGATAGGATAGTATCCCATTACACCAATTTTCTTTCTATTTACCTTTTCTTCTATCGAAGTACAAATTGTGTGATAACATTTTGGCGCCACTGCTGAGGAAAACTGAGACAATATTCCTCAAATGACACCTTTTTCGGTAATCCTTTATCTAGAGAACTATTCTTACAATCTTAACTTGTGACTCCACTGAGGGTGATTCCCTCATTCCTTTGATAATTTCAAGAAAATTATTTGGCGACTCCATTAGTGATGAATCCAACCCAGACTTCTCAATGGGAACCGAGAAACTTCAAGCCTTTAGACATGAGTAAAATCCCAGGGTACCCTCGACAAATGCCTCCGAGGTACACAAAATGGATCCCTAGATTCACCGGTAGTGATGGGGAAAGAACTGACTATCACATGGTTGATTTTTGGGCCTTCTTTCAACTCCATCCTATTAGTGATGATGTTGAATATTTGGCAATGAAAATTTTCTCTGCCACTCTTCACGAAAATGCTAGGAGATGGTATGATAATCTCCCTGTTGCTAGCATCAGATCTATGGACCAATTAGAATAAATCTTTCTCAAAAAATAGGGTATTAAATTGGAAGACATCCAAATGTTATTAAAAAGACTCGAATATATAAAACAAACTGAGAATGAGACAGTTAGGGATTTCCAGGTTAGGTTTGAGGGATTGCTATATCAAATTTCTATGATTCATCATCCTGGAGACAAGTACCTCATGTATATCTATACCAATGCACTTTTAGTGCATTTATGGTTTCTTCTAAATAAAAAGGGGCCAAAAACAATCTATGTTGCTTATTACATGGCCAAGCAAATCGAGGAGAATATCTCTTTGTCCAAGGGAAAACACATCTTCTCTCTAGGAACCAAAGTTGATGACCCCAAAGGTACTCTAGGCACTCTTAGTTTGGAAATATTAGTTACCCTTGAAACCTTTACTACTAATTTCCAAGAAGAAGGTGAAAAAATCATCAACCAACAAAATGCTAATGGAAAATATCTTGATGAGGTTTTCCAATCCCATAGGGAAGAGAAAAGGACTACTGAAGACATAGTTTGGGATCTGGAACCTGAACAAGATGATGAAGTACCGATATGCGCTCCTCCCTCTGATGAATCCATCCATGAGCCTTTTCCCCCTACACAAGAAGAAGAGAATGAGGTTAATCACTTTACTTTTTAAGATCTTGACAATGACTTATTTTATGATTCAAAGAAGGAAGAAGAAATGGAATCCTCGGGCAAGGTAGATATTCCTTGTTGTACATTTGAAGATGTAGGGAAAACTCATGAGGATGAAACAATGATGCATGTTGAAGACACCCAAGTCCTCTAAGCTCTTGCACAAAAAGAAATAAACATGATGAATTACTTTCCTTTCCAAAATTTTGATGATTCTTTACTTTATGATTTGTAAAGTGAAGAGGAGCTAGATGAGACTTTAAATGTTTTAAATCCTTCATGTTATGATACAGATAGTGACAAGGTTGATAATATTGACGATTTCATACATGTTGGGATATGTAAATGGGATGAAGTTGGTTATGATATGGAACCCATTTACGACATTGAGAATCATTTCCAGGTATTTCCTTTATGGTTATCACAACATGTTGCTTTTAATTTTGACGAGTGGCAACAAGGAGATGATATAATTACCGACACCTTCCAACACCTAGGGTTGACCTAGTCCCACATTCTCCTGATGATTTTTTATCATACCCTGAGGATTTTGATGAGTACTCCTCTGAGTACTTGGATTTATTCCATGAAGAATATTATCAACCGCCTTTGTGCTCAGATATTGATAGGAGTAGGGACATCATTTTCCCGAAGAAGGATCCTTGTGACAACTTTCTCCAGCCACCTTCCATTACTTTACCATGTTGTGTCATTAAAGGCATGGTTGGGAATTATGTCTTTTGTATTAAGTTTCCTCTAAGGAAAACCATCAAGTTCAATGCCAGGTTGAATATCTCAAGAAGAAGTATGTCATCTCAGTATTTCAACCTTCCCTTTAGAACTTCTTAGTCACCTTCTAGGTTTTTGATATTTCCTTTCCAGACCTTAGATTGTGAAAACTTCCAAGGTAGCCAACCTTCAGACTCTTTGAGTCAGTCTATTGGACCTATGAATTTTCATGATCCCTTTCTTATATGGATTGAGCACTCTTCTGAGAGTATGACTTGGCATGATTTTGTCCCTCCCTCCCGCCTCCATGAGCTAGACTTTATGATTTCCGATGATTGTGCTTAAATTATCACTGTTTTGGTTTATGATGAAGCACAAAAGCAGGTATTGTGAGATATTGCTTGGGTGGTTTCACTGGTTATTTGATTACACCTAGCTTTCAACCAACAGGTAAGTAGAGGTAAGTAGGAAGGCATTTGCATTCATTGTATATACCATTTGCATTTCATGCTAGAGTAGTTTGTATTTCCATTTGTACATATGTTTGTTTTCATTTTTTAATATATATATATATATATGAATGAGTCGAGGGTGATATAACCATCCAAAATGATTGCTAACAGTCTTATGTTGAGATCAAGAAGGTCACATGTTATGCCAGATATGCTGAGGTTCTCATGCGCTCTACGATGAGCACATGTCCCCGAGTTACATCCAGATGTTATCCCCTAGCCTAGGGATAACTAAGGATATTATGTCTCGAGGCCCATAGGTCCTAGACATGGAGTGACGAGAGCCATATTGACTTGAGCATGGCCCTGGAGTGCCCATATTTTCATTCTTCAATGCCTCCACTTTGTCAGCAACAACAACATCCATCACATCGGCCTGGCCCTACAACATAAATGGATCTTTCTCCATGAGGTAATGAGTCCGGGTATCATGGTATGTGTCCCTCTGATCCTTAAAACCTTTGAATATGTGCATTTAATTATTTTTTCTTCTAACGTGTGCTTGGACCTTATTCTTTTCCACTTGAACACACCTAGAGGGAATGACATGATGCCCTAGTAAGATGGTACACAAAGTGTTTTATTTTCCACTAGGGGGATTCAAGAAAAGCCATCATTTTCTCCCACATACTTACCACTTTTCATCTTTTTCCTGCTCATCCATCCCATTACACTGGTCTGGGCATTGGGTTGGCCAAATATCTAAGGGTTTTACCTTACCTTGTGGGAAGAAGGGGCTAAAGGCCTAGAGGGTAAAAGAAGTTGGGAAAAGATAAAATCCAAAAGAATGAAACCTTGAGATGCTTCACCCAAGGATCCTCGAGAAAGCAATAAAAAGATTCTCAGCAACAAATAGAGGGACCCATAAAAAATAATAAAACAAGACCTAGTTCGAGGATAAGGGGTCTCATCAAGAGCCAACCTATTAGGTCCATGGGCATGTAACAGTATGACACTACCGACAACTAGTCACCATGCCAGAGTAGTGGCTCTTGGTGGCATAGCCAAGAGAAAGGGGGTCTCCTCACGAGCCAACCTTCTCATTTTCGTGAAATTCTTGTGGGTAACATTGCCACCATTGGTCACCACACCAGGGAAGTGTCCCATAACTAGCCTCTTGAAAGAAAAAAAAATAACAATAAAAGGTAAAAGGAATGAATGGGCTTGGAAACATTTGCATCCATGACATGGTAAGCCATACATTTCCCTACTATCACTTCACCCCTTGCCTAGACATCCATTACCACCTCATCCACTCACATGGCCTAGATTTGACTTCTCTTGGAAACATCCCACATCCAATGAGCATTAGCCCAATATGACGTCCTATCATCCCCACCAATTTTGGATTGCAGATTAGCATAATGTCTTTGAGCACTTGTCTGAGTAAAGGGGGTTTTATGCACATGTTTAATAACTTGATGATTATATGTGATTGACATTGCTATGACCTTGTGACTTATGAGCCCATGGAGGGCATATCTGTTGATGTTATAGGGCCACACCCGATGGACAGGTACACATGGGGAGATGATTAGTTTGGACCTCCATGAGGCTAAAATCCCACCAGATGGATGTTGAGACCCTAGTAGGGGGAAAAGATAGATCATAGGATTACACTAGAGAGAGAGGAGGGCATTTCACCAGGGGCAGCCTGGCAGGCCTGGACCTAGGGAGGTTGTGCCTTTTCCACCATGATGTAGGCCTTGGAAGGACCATGATGTCACACAGGTCACCCATGATGTCATCTTGCATTTTGGGATGTTTTGGAGGCAGTTGTGTGCCAAGTGGCACGTGTGGCAGGTTCCTGAGGCCCAAGAAGGCCTAACGTTTTGCTCCAGGAGGCCAACGTTGCCTGAAAAAGGGCCTAACGCCAACCTAAAGGGGCATGACGTCATGTTAGCAACACATTTTAGGGTTTAATTGTGACATTTAATGTAAAAAAATGGATATTATTTGTAACTCGCCATGTCGGCCTTTTTGACCTAATTCTGGTCATTAGTATTGTATAAATAGGGGGAAAATCCTCCTTATTTATCATGATCTTTCACTCACACTTATGAGGTCTGAAATTTGTGCCCTAATTAGGGTTTTATGACTAAAATTTAGTGCACACTTGTTGGAGGAGGCCACTCTTGGTGTTTTTTGGAATTTTCTTGGTGGAAAGTCTTCAACTAGGGAATATGCTAGATTATTCTTGGTGAATGTAAGTGAAATTCTGCAATTCATATTTCCTTTGAATAGTTATAGTATATTTAATTTTTATTTTTCTAATATTATGAAATTGCTAGCTTAAAACCCTAGGGGATTAAGCACATGTTATTGTCCTTATCTCAATAGCTATTCACCTACTAGATTTTGCCAAGAAGTCATTTTTCTTGAAGCCATTGCTAAGGGCCTTGCCATTGCAACATCCTATCACTTATTGCTTCACATTATCCATCATTTGATTCATATTTGAGTTAAATAGGGAGGAAAATCTACTAATTCCTAGGGTTACGTACACCTTAGTAGTCATTTCCCCTTAGGGTTTGGTGGTTGAAGCCTTGGCTTACCAACACTTCAATTATCAACCCCTCTTGTCTTTGGATCTCCTATTATCATCCCTTACCTTCAACATTTTCTACCACTTTATTGACTCTATTTTCCCTAAGAAATCACTAGTCTGAGTCCTCACTAAGAGTGATTGACCAACACAACCTTCAAAACCTACTCTTCAAACAACCTACTAGCACTTTCTAACCCTAGAATAGCTTGACCTACTAACAACATTGCTGCTATTACTAAAGTAAGCTACAACCATTAGATGTAGCATTAAATGCTCAAAAAATCAATTGTAAAGGTTGAATTATACTTTGTCATTGTGCTTATGTCAAATGCTAATGTTATGACTTCAATGGTTTATGGTTTTTAGTCATTTTGAAGCTAGTTTCAAGACATTTTATGTGAAGTATTTCTCTATAAACATTGTTGTTATAAGATTTCTGTTTACTTTATCATATTCAACAAATTGATTTATTTAAGAAATTCCATTGGTTTTATGAAGTGCTAACCAACAAGTGCACTTGCAAATATATAGTTTTCTTGTTGCTTTGTTCCGGGCAAGTACACTTTTGACATATTATCTCTTCATTGGTTATTAAAACTAGACTTTTTGAATGGTGGTGACTTGTGAGAGGGGACCTTTACCTAGCTACTTTGACTTTGCATTCTTAAACCTTCACCGGGGATGTCTCCCCTGGGTCTACCACCATAAATAGAAAGGGACATCCTATTGAGGTGACAATGATAGGATAGTCTCCTGTTACGCCAATTTGCTTTCTATTTACCTTTTCTTCTATCAAATTAAAAATTGTGCAATAACAAGGTTATTCTAGATGGCATGGTTTTCTTTGAATAACAATGATGAGTCAACCGATATTCAGTATTAACAATGAGCGATAATTGTCTCAGTGCTAGTTAACAAGTAAGTCATGATAGGTTTTCCCACTCTAATAAAAAATGTATGTTTCTAAATTTATTTCTAATTTCACTTGTCATGATTTTGCAACCCCAAATTATGGCGGCCTCCTGCATGTTTAATTCATTGCTTGATCCTGGATGTTGGGATGGTGAAGCCAAAAATTCTGTCTCCCGATTATTGGATGAGAGTTCCAATCCTTCTGTCTCCTTTCATGTATGCCCGTGAGAGCGACCTCACTCATGGATGCATGAAATTGTGCTCACAGGTAATCCAACCACCCTTGAGAGGGATAACTCCAATCTTCTGAGCCAGAGCTAGCTTATGCAGATGCAAGTGCGATCTAGGGGTGGTCTTGCATGAAGTGGATGAGTTTCTTACTGCGTTGATATCACCTCAAAATAACACGACTGAGGGTATACAATTATTGTCATATCAACTCAAATGCACATGGAGTAATTTCCCATTTCATCGATAGTACTGTATTCCAGTTGCACTCACTCCTTCGTGTACTTTATAATGTGAATGATCCGAAATCGGATCTAGAAGCCTGATAGGGCTTGAAAAATGCTCAAAAATGAAAGTGCTTAGAATGCGATGAAACCTGTTCCATTGCGTCCATCTCATCTTCCTGATTCCGGTGGTATATTTACTTTGTCAAACGGGCTCCGTATGAGAAAGATATCGCATTCTGTCCGATAAGTCAAACATGCAAAAAAAAAATTGCTGACTGTACAGTCCATACAGTCTGTACGGACGCTGATGTGGCATGTCCATACGCTGACGTGGTAGGTACGTACAGGAGACATGTGGCAATCCTAGAATGTGACACATGGAAGCACCAGGAGGCGACACATGTCAGGCAGATTTGGACGTTTGGGCGTACGGCTGGACCTATCCGAAGGTGACACATGTCACCACTGAAAGGGTGACACGTGGCATGGATGACATCAGCAGCTGATGTGGCAGGCTGACAGGGCAGACACACAGATTGACAGGTGGAAGTACGACAGGTTGACGTGGAAGTACGACAAGGATGACGTGGCATGCACGTGGGCCAATCAGAGTTTGACACGTGTCATGGTTCGGTTGGTTTTTAAGGTGCCACGTGGCCCAGTCAAGGGCTACCACATGGCACCCCATGATTGGTTTATAGTTTTATATAAAATTTTGGTATGTCGCTGGGGGTCGAACCCGCGACCTCTTGGTGGGCAAAGGACCAGCAAAGCCGTGCTAGCCAGCTCGCCGTCGGTTGGTACTCATTATATGAATGGAAAAACATGTATTTGAATTTGTTTATGGTTCTGTTCGGTGGGGGAAAGGGCCGGGGCTTAGCCCCAGCCCTCGGCGCCAACCACACGACCTTACCACATAGCCAACGGTGCGGGGAAAGTGTTAATGCACGGTTCTATGCCATTTCCACCATATGTGCAGGGGTTATAACAAATAGCCACGGTTTAAACCGTTAAGCCACGAGGTCCTATTCGTATGCAAAGAAACCGGGAGCGGGAGCGTATGGAGGGGGGCCAACACATAGCGCGTGGCCACATGGCCTCCCATATGACCGAGAAAAAGGTGCGCATGCAAGGAATCAAGGGTTGCGCCCATATTTTTGGAAAAAGTGGGTTTTTATGCCCATAGTTGGTTTTTTTTCATTAATTCATCCTATTTTTAGTTTATTCTCTCCATTTTTGGGGGATATTGGGCATTTTTGGAGGCCAAATTCTTGGAGGAAGTTGGAGATGAGCAACCAACTTCTTGAGGCTATATAAACCAATCCCGTTTGAGGCCATGGGAGAGCAGTCAGAGCAGAGTTATGCTGAAGAAAATCCAAGCCAAAGTCATTTTGATGCAAAGAAGCTTTTGAGGAGGAGACACTGTCGGATCATTTCTGGGAGCTCCGGACGTCCGTTTTGCGTGCTGTTTTTTTTGCAGGGTTCTAGAGATCTGGGAGAACATGAACAGATCAGTCTTGTAGCGATTTGGCATTGCAGAAATGTACTTTTGAACATTTGAACAGAAATAAAGAAGCCTCCCCCACAGAGACAAAGGCCCAGAGATGTAGGCAAAGTTATGCCGAACTCCGTTATCAATCTGCGTGTTATGGTTTGCTGTTTATTCTTTCATTTCAGATCTGCAAATGTGTATATGGCTGTTATAATTCCTCTTCTTTCCTCATTATTTCACTAAGTTTCTCAAATGGTTAATTAACTCATGCAAAATTAAAACTCAACCATAGTCATTTAAAAGATTCTACAGATGAAGTGGTATCAGATCTAGTTGACATTTGGATTTGAGTTTTTCATGTTAACCAGGGAAAAGCTACAACGTGGTGAAGGTGAGCTTGTTGCAGAGAATCCATTAATTGGATTGAGAAAGAGAGCTTCTCACAGTGAGAAGATGGCATCGAAAGAAGGGATTTCTCAAGAAGAGAAAGAGTTCTGGAAAACATTCCATGCTATGTCGAAGATGGTGACAGTATTGTACGAAGATTATTTAGAACGGAAGCGACCAGTTTTGGGTAATTCTTCAAAAGGAAAAAGTGAAGAGGAAGAGGACCATCCTCACATTCCTCCTTCACCTCCATCAACACCTCCTTCTTCTCCTTCTTCTTCAAGTTCAAGTTCTAAATCTAATGAGAAAAAAAATGTTCATAAGAATAAACATGAAATGCCATTGTTAAAAATTGATGTAAAATTTGAGTTGCCCATATATGATGGTGAAGTAAATGAAGAAAAACTTGATAACTGGATCAGGCAGATGGAAGTATACTGTAGTGTGCAGCAGATCAAGGATGAGGCCACACAAATTAAGTTGGCATCTTTGAGACTTGCAGGTACAACTCTTATCTGGTGGCAAAGCAAGCTGCAAAAGGGAACACAAGATGTGGGTAATGTATTTCCATCATGGAAGAATTTCATTTCTACATTTAGGAAACAGTTTTATCCTTTGGGTTATAAAGAAAAAGAAATAATTGAATGACAATATTTAAAACTAAGAAAAGGACAAACAGTGCAAGAATACACTGATGGATTTCGAAAAATGGAATTAATGTTAGACATTCCTTTGCAAACACAAGAAACCCTTATGAAGTATGTAGGAGGTTTGCCTGTACATATTAGAAACACTGTTTTCATGTTTGGACCCACTAACCTTGATGAGGTTTCTGTTCAAGCTACGTATATTGAAGCAAGGAAAGCAGGTGTGTCAGGGGAATCATCGTTTTCAAAGAAAGAAGACAAGAGGAAAAGGCATGGCAATGGCAAGAATGCAAATGCAGTGACAAAGAAGGAAGGAAAGCCCTCTTGCAAACATTGCAAGAAAGAGGGACATGATGAGGAAAAATGTTGGCAGTTTCATCCCGAGAAGAGGCCAAAGTGGTTCAAAGAAAATAAGGGAATGCAAACAATGGCAACGACATCAAAGCCTACAGACTTGGGATCGAATTCAGGTGATGAGTCAAAGATTTCATTGGTTGGTATGACAGGTAAATTTGGTGAAGACATTGATTGTAGAAGCAAGTTGTTTCATATAAGGGTAATCATGAGACACACTAAGATAAACACATTAATCGACAATGAATCTCAATCTAATCTAATCTCAGAAGAATTGGTTAAGAAATTGGGATTAAAAACACAAACTCATCATAAGCCTTACACACTTAAATGGATAAGCAATCATCATCAGATGCACATAAAAAAGCAGTGCACAATCAAATTTGCAATTTCATCTAAGTATGTGGATGAAGTAACATGTTATGTAGTGTCGTTAAAAGAATGTGGAATGGTCTTAGGTAGTCCGTATTTATATGATCGTAAGGCAATCTTCTACAGAACAAAGAATCAATATCAATTCACTAAAGCAGGTTAGGATTATGTGGTTCATGCTCATCATGTTAAAGCAAGTAAAACACTTCAAACAATGGAACAATTAACGAAGACAATGCAAGTAAGCAACAAACCACTAATTGTTTCAAATGAAGTAATTGATCTTAAGCAAGAACAAGACATGGTTGTTGAATGGAAAATCAATCATAAGTTGCTTCAAGATAAGCTCATGTCGTGCAGATATTTCAAGTATATCAGTTCATTTGCAGTCATCTTTTTGATGCTGTCATTAGCAATGTTTTCTACATGGATGATAGTGGCTTCAGTAAGATGTAACAAGGTTCAAATGGCTAACAATATACCGTTAGTTGTCATGATTGTGTTACAGTTGATCTTGATGAGACAGGTGCACAGGACAGAGTTCAGAGACAGAGAGCAAGCCGAATGGCCTATCTTGAGCTTGTTGACTGGTCAATAACCTTTTGGGGACCAAAAGGTCTTTTTGTGGGGAGGTGTGATCCAAAATCGGATCCAGAAGCCTGATAGGGCTTGAAAAATTCTCAAAAATGAAAGTGCTCGGAATGCAACGAAACCTATTCCATTGAGTCTGTCTCATCTTTCTGATTCTGGTGGTATATTTACTTTGTCAAACGGGCTCCGTATGAGCAAGATATCACATTTTGTCCGATAAGTCAAACAGGCAAAAACAAAATTGTTGACTGTGCAGTCCGTATAGTCTGTACGGACACTGACGTGGCATGTCCGTACACTGACGTGGCAGGTCCGTACAGGTGACACATGGCAATCCCAGAATGCGACACGTGTTAGCACCAGGAGGCGACACGTGTCAGGCAGATTTGGACGTTTGGGCGTACGGTTGGACCTATCCGAAGGTGACACGTGTCACCACTGAAAGGGTGACACATGGCATGGATGACGTCAGCAACTGACATGGCAGGCTGACAGGGCAGACACACAGACTGACATGTGGCAGTATGGTAGGTTGACGTGGCAGTACGACAGGGATGACATGGCATGCACGTGGGCCAATCAGATTTTGACACGTGTCATGGTTCGGTTGGTTTTTAAAGTGTCATGTGGCCCAGTCAAGGGCTTCCACGTGGCACCCCATGATTGGTTTACACTTTTATATAAAATTTTGGTATGTCGCCGGGGGTCGAACCCGCGACCTCCCGGTGGGCAAAGGACCGACAAAGACGTGCTAGCCAGCTCGATGTCGGTTGGTACTTGTTATACGAATGGAAAAACATGTATTTGAATTTGTTTATGGTTCCATTCGGCGGGGGAAAGGGCCGGGGCTTAGCCCCAGCCCTTGGCGCCAACCACACGACCTCACCACATAGCCAACGGTGCGGGGAAAGTGTTAATGCACGGTTCTATGCCGTTTCCACCATATGTGCAGGGGTTATAACAAATAGCCACGGTTTAAACTGTTAAGCCACGAGGTCCTATTCGTATGCAAAGAAACCGGGAGCGAGAGCGTATGGAGGGGGGCCATCGCATAGCACGTGGCCACATGGCCCCCCATACGACCGAGAAAAAGGTGCGCATGCAAGGAATCAAGGGCTGCACCCATATTTTTGGAAAAAGTGGGTTTTTATGCCCATGTTTTTTTTTTCATTAATTCAACCTATTTTTAGTTTATTCTCTCCATTTTTGGGGGATATTGGGCATTTTTGGAGGCCAAATTCTTGGAGGAAGTTGGAGCTGAGCAACCAACTTCAAGGCTATATAAACCAAGCCTATTTGAGGCCATGGGAGAGCAGTTAGAGTAGAGTTATTTTGAAGAAAAGCCAAGCCAAAGTCATTTTGATGCAGAGAAGCTTTTGAGGAGGAGACGCTGTCGGATAATTTCTGGGAGCTCCGGACGTCTGTTTTGCGTGCTATTTTCTTTGCAGGGTTCTAGAGATCTGGGAGAACATGACCAGATCAGTCTTGTAGCCATTTGACATTGAAACAATGTACTTTTGAGCATTTGAACAGAAATAAAGAAGCCTCCCCCACAGAGACAAAGGCCTGGAGACGTAGGCAAAGTTGTGCCGAACTCCGTTATCAATCTGCGTGTTATGGTTTGCTGTTTATTCTTTCATTTCAGATATGCAAATGTGTATATGGCTGTTATAATTCCTCTTCTTTCCTCATTCTTTCACTAAGTTTCTCAAATGGTTAATTAACGCATGCAAAATTAAAACTCAACCATAGTCATTTAAAAGATCCTATGGATCAGTGAATGAGGTTAATTCCCATACCATGGAGGCGATATAAGGTGATCTCCACACACCCTTTTGAAGGCTCGAGCCATTGGATGGCTTGGCCTCCTCCTTCCCAGTTAATCCTCATGACGTCTAATTGACACCCCATCTAGGATATTTTAGATTAAGTTATGAATCAATTTAATTTTAATTTTAAATTTTCTTTTTAATTTTCTTCTTATTAAAACAAGAAAATAAATTAAAAAACTTGACCACTTGTAATGCCAAATATTTTTTATGACATCATATCCCATAACTTTTATTTAGTTATTCAAAAATTTCAAGAGATTCTAAAGTAAAATCAGTTTTGAATGAGGTCATTTTAAAATGACATTATTTGTAAAAGGAAAAACAATAAAATTTTGAGCATCCTCCAAATTTGCAAAAGATTCATTTAATGAGCATATAGTTAAAACTTTGCATGAAAAAGAATTAGAGAAATAATAAATTAGCACACACACTTCATAAAAAAATCTCAAACATAAAGCAATTTTAAAACACAAAGAGATTGTGAATTTGACTCGCACAATTTCTATGCTTAGTTTTGTTTGGAATAATTATTACTCAAATCAATGTTTTAAAAGGAAAATCCTGTAAATTTTGGCATCGTTTAAAGTTAAAAAAAAACTATTTTCATATCTTAATGGACATTTATCATAAGATTAAGGACTTCAACTCTAAGGTCTCTTGCAGGGAGGGAATGAAGTTCATGCATCTTTCTACATACATTATCAGAACTCAAACGTTATTAATGTACATTAGCTTTCCTCCTTGGGTTATAAATTCTTAGGGAAGCTTTCTAAATTCCCCTTGACTTAGCCTCATGAAAACGCTGAGATGTATATTGCATAATTATTATTTTTATAATCAATAATATGGATATTAAAGATTGGATACCCAAAAAAAAATGTGGATTTTAATGGTAACCAAATATTCATATAAACGTGATGACACTTTACCATCATTAGGATTATTTATATCTACAAAAGAAACTATGACAACTAGCTTGTTATACCGCTAAAGCATTAAATTCAATTTTATAACATAAATTTGATGATATATAAAAGATAAAAGTGAGATTCCATATATAAAGTTGAGACATTACCCACAAGATAGTATATTTTATTATTTTTGGATGATAAATTAGGTTTGAAACATACCATATTTTACAATGAAAGTAAAAAATGCGAATCTGACATTGTATCAAGGTTTGTCATATACTTTAATTTAACAAAGAATTAAATTTAGATATGTAATAATAATTAATTGAAATCTATGAAAATACATAAATGATGACACTGTTTTGGAGTTTAAAGCTTCTTATTAGCGCGTAGATACGTGATTTAAAAATATTGTTGTTTAAAACTTGTTGTTAGAATAAGAGGTTAGAATCGTGTCATTTAAGATTGTTGTTTAACACTTATTGTTTAAGATTGTTGTTCTTTTTTGTAGCCATATGAAACATTATATCTCTGTATATCATTTATAAGCTAACTAAAAGGCCTAAACAATAGTTATTTCATTTGACTACTAACTCAAGAAGTTATTAATCCACATCATGAGAAAATATTTGGGAGGCAAGATACGATGACAATAGATAAAAAATAGTAAGGCACTATGGGTGAAAATATGAATAGAAGAACAATCCAACAGCTAGTCCAAAATTATAGCTTCTAGGAGGTCAAGGAAGGACACTCCGCCCTAATGTGGCAAGACTTGAGGTAATAAATGATAACCTTGATATCATACCCTACTCTACAAAATGTTTAACAATAGTTCTTTAAACAAAATTGGAACTACATCAAAGACTTTTGGGAGGATAATGCAAAAGACCAAATTGGACAACACCCCCTTTATAGCACCACTAGAAACAATCAACTACATGACCACCATAAATAGGAGAAGAAGAAAAAATTAAATCCTCCAACATAGGAGAGTATGCTTTCAAACAAGTAATGGCATTCTCAATTAGGGACTAGGAGGCAATGGCTAATATAGAGTGAAAGAAACATACTTCCTTTTTATTAATAGATTAAAGTATGAGAAAATAAAGTTATAGGATAACATCTAGCATCCAAATCTATGGCCAAAAGTGACCACTTTCCTCTGGCAAGTAGCACAGAGAAAATTTGTCACCTTAGAAAATCTTTGTCATAGAGGATTTTAGGGACATTTCAAATGCTTCATGTGTAATGGGGTAGAAGAAACCAAATTTTTTTTATTCAATCATTGCAGAATGGAGAAATCTCTATGAGATAAAGGGGATACCATCTTCTAACAACTGAATAGAGAAAAACAAATACACTAGCCACCCTAAATAATTGGAGATAGTTCCCATCCACCTTCCCTACCTTAAATAAATTTTGGATAGTCTTCATGTAACACACCCAACCACCTAGCTAGCTTATTAGGGAATGGGGTATCAAAATTTCGTTCCCTTTAAACTAATCTCAAAAACCCCTTTAAATGGAATCATCGTCTTCTACTCGTCTTGGGATTTCCAGCAATGGTAATTTCGCTCAAAATGGAGATCTAGATCAAAAGTTATGGCCTTGCAAAGTTCAAGCCACCTCACTATGACATGGAACCCTATTGTCAAAATCTTCCCATGTGGCACTGACGTGGTCCTATGGTACACCTGTCATGCTAGGTAGGGCATAAATGACATTGACCATGTCCTATCTCTGTCTATACTGTTGCATACCCTTCCTATCGCCTCTTCTTTCTATTGGAATACTCCGATCAGAGTGTTCCACAATGGATAACTTGGTGCACTTCGATAGTTAAGTTTGATGGCCACGTTTCCAACTGATCAGACCATTCCCAAATGCCTGACGATGGAAGTCTAGGATTGGGTTAGGTTTTTATCATCCATATCCTATCCTTATGACATGTGGCCTATTTTCTGTGTGACGCATAGTGCAATTCCCATTATCGGTGTGGGTTCCCATCTAGGGATGGATAGTCCAAATCTTATGTGAGGTCCTTTGAACTTTAGTATATCGACGATCCAGATCCTACCTCAAAGCGTCTCCATTAGGGTTCATGTTTGTAATACACCTCAAATAGGGCCTCGGGACGAACAGTCAGGGTCATATCTCAAAGTATCTCTAGTCCTATCAGATAAACAATCAATGTTTCACATCAGGGTCCCCCTTTTGGAGTGCATTCCCTTATTCCATCCTGGCAAGTCCTTTGCGATGGAAAACTAGGATTGACTCTCAGGTTTTCTTCTGCTCCGATAGATCGATGACTAATATGCCACCTCAGAACTCCTCTATCCGAGTGTTTTCTTGGAGGGTACTCCAAAGGGCACTCCAAAGGGCAGTCTACGATGGATGACCCAGATCTCTTCCCTGATATCTAAGGGTCGGGATTTAGGGTTAATTTGTTGACCCTCCAATCAACCTCCTCATATGTTCCTTGGCCATAGATTTTCCCCAAGTGACACCTATCACCTTAACCATGTCAGTTTCCAAGTCGGCAAGATACGTGGCACTCACATAAGGTCACAGTCATATCCTCACTCAACTCAAGGACTATGACATGTGGAAACACTATAATTGAACATGGGGATCTCCACGTGAGTTTGGTGTAACCTCCCAATGTCATCTCATCGAGGAAAATTGTAACATCACTATAAATCAATAACTATCACATGTCAATGTCTCCCTTCGACCAACAGTCCAGATTAATTCTCGGGGTCCTCCTGTTGGGGTCAAACCTTTCCAGGTTTTGCGACCACTTTGAATATTTTCCTCCGATGGATAGACGAGATCGATCGATCTCATGGATCTTACAATTTAGGTTCAACAAAGCCTCTCCCAAGGTACGATTCGATAGGGATTCCACCTCGGCCCTTCATTCAATCCTAGGTTGATAAGTGTTCCTCCTGAACACACTGGGGTCCTCATCGGTATGACACGCCATGGTGAAATTACCTCATTCCTTAATCTCATGTAACGATATTTGTGATGATCTATGGTGGATATTTTATGTGTGTATTTCCCTTACGGACGACCTAGATCGTCCCTCAGACTCCTCGTTTCATAATTCCTCCTCCTCAACATCCATGATCATTTCAACCATGGGACTCCGATGTATTCACTACAATGGATCTAACTGTCCATAATATACCACAAACACACTCTAATAGATCAATAACTATGGTCCACTCTTGGAGGTCTGCTAGTCAGATTCCTTTTTCGACCCCATGCACAAGCACAATTATACCTTCAAAACACTTATGGTTGAGATCCACGGTCATGAGACTGCCTAGACCACTCAACAAAGGATCCAATGAAGCTTATTGATTCATATTACTCCCCCTATAGGCACTACCACCAGATTCTATGGAGGGTCAGGATTTGTCCACCCCGCCATATCGACGACTGAGGTCAAATGTCAATCACAGGTCAATACAAGGCCCAGATTCGACCATTGTGCTAAATAAACAACTTTGATCCTCTGAGGTGAGTTAGGGTTTTCCTTTTATATTAACAGTCCTCTCCAGGACTTATCCAATTTCATAAGCCTTTCCCAATTTCCTTACCATACTTTACGAGTCCGACAAACCTTGTCTCTTCCAAGGTACTCTATGGTTTCCCACGGTCTCTCTGAATCATGCCATTTCTAAAAAACTTGTTGATTTTGGGTGCTCCAATATAGAGATACACAAGAGTGCACCTAGGTATATATATGCTTACATGAGAGGGGTTAAAAAATTACATAGGTTAAGCATGGGCATCTTCCCCCAGACTGGAACAAAGATCTGAATCCTACATATGCACAACGACTATGCAAATTTCCATTATTTTCTAGTTATCAGTCAGATAGGTGTTCATGGATATATATATATATATATATATATATATATATATATATATATTTCTAGCAAATTTTACCAAAGAAATAAGTCACCTGCAAACCAGAATACATGACTTTTTATGCATACACATATTCTATGCAGTCATAGGACATCTCTAGAGTACATTATTGAGCTCACATGTTGAGTATTCATACTCGAAGGCATCATACTTTCTATTAAATCATACACATAACTAAATGAACACACATACGAAGACAAGTGTTTAATTCTAGTATAACTTTATTAAATTCAATTTGTGGTACAACAATACTTGCAGAACGATGTTCAATATGAATGCTAGATTTATGGGTTTGTTGTATATTTCCTTCAAAGCTCTTTATACTTATATGAGATATAATTGTGTGAAATTGCTTAATTATACCTATGAGGTAGCGATAATGTATTTCCTTTTGTATCCCTCAAGTATGAGGATAGAATGAAGAGGATGGCACTTCATATTTGCTTGTTGATTGTCTTTATTTTAATAAGAGTTGCTGTAACTATTTGATTGCGTTGAGTTGTAAGTCTGGTAAATTTAGAATCAAGGGGGTGCATACTCGATCTGTTTATATACAAATGTATTAGTCTCCTGTATTTCCCAAGTTGAATGACATAGTAGGGTTTCTATATACTTTGCACATCATCATGATTTCATATATATATATATGTATTTATATGCACATGTATGTTGTAGTGCTTGGACCTCTGTACTTGTGTGTCATAGTGTTTGGAACCCCTGCGGAAAATGGAATTTTTGGGTTAGGATGAAATAAAGGTATTATAGGAAAACAAGGGAGTGGCTTGGACCAAGGATATAACTCTCAAAACTTGGTAAGTCTCGGAAGAGACTTGGATAGATCCTTGCGAATTTAGCTAAGTCCTGGACCAGTCTGTTAAATCTGAGAAACCATTGGTTTGTCTCGGTAGGATCACAACTGGTGATTTGGATTGGAAATTATATCCAAACCATTAACTTAGTGGTATAGGTTACTATCGAGGTAAGACAACATAAGAGACCCAGAGTCATCGCAACCGTTGATTTATTGCGACCGATTAATCTTGACCTTTAGTCATACTAGGTCATAAAAGTGCTAAAGGGTGGGGTTGTGATAGAAATCTAACTAAGGGGAGCTCCGAGGAAAAAAGAGATTTGTTGATATCAACACAACGATTCAATATTGATCATAGATTGGGTAGAGACCAGGAAGAAACCCCAACCGTTGCATCTATGAAGAACCATCAAGAACAATAGTCTAAATGTGGGATGATGTCACATCTACATGGGATGATATGACAATCTACATGTTGTTAAGTTAACACATGGAAATAGTCAATTGGACCCTGGGATGAGAGTGGCCTTCATTTATAGAAAAGGTCCTTGAAACTCTATTTTGAACCCAAGCTGTTGGATCTAAAGTTCAAAAATACCTCAACCCTTGATTGTAGAGGATCCATCGGAGTACCCCATGATTAGACAGGGATGAGACTATGAATTAACCAGAGTTTTCAATCTATCGAGGAATAATTCATAGTGATCAAGATCGTCCGTCGTAGTGGGACATTCATAGTAATTAGATCCACTTGGAGGAAGACACTCTAAAGGGAAGACTCTAAGAAGCAATCCTGATCGTCCATCGACCCCAACTGAAAGAAATACTGATCATAGATCTTGGTAGGTCCTTCAGGATGAGGCTAGAAGGAAAGTGAGATCATGTAGATGTTGATGAACTCACTCCAACAATACGCTAAGGATAGGTGTCAATATATAGAGATACGTGCCAAGTGAATCCATGGTGATGTGCATGTCATGTCGAGTACACGTGGAGGTCCACTGGTCGAGAAGTGGTGATGCCACATGTAGAAGTCTTGTGCCATAGTAAAGGAATGACTATGACATGGGGTGTGTTCCATGTATCTTTCCAGTGTGTTTTTGGGGTGATAGGTGTCTCCCTAGGAGTGGCCCAATACCAAGGATCATACAAGAAAGGGGGCTGGGAAACCATACTCACTCTCCCCAAAACCTGGCCGTTAGATCTCATAGGAGGATATCTAGACCATCCTTCATAGAGTGCCTCTCAGAGTAAATTATTGGGAGACACTCTGATGGAGGAAATCTAAGGAAAGATCAGAGCCGTTGATGGGAGAGGGTTGTAGTGACATGACGAACATTGATATACCAAGACCAAAGGATCTTCGAGCTAGAATTGTAACCCTTGATTCACTCGAATAGGAAGAGATATGAGAGGAGTTATTGAACATCCTTTGGAAGAGGATGTTCAGAGTGATTACATTACCAGGATAGGATTAACTTTGATGGGATTACTCTAAGGTTTAATATAGACTGTTGATTTTTCAATATACAAGGGGATCCAAGATACATGTATTACTGCTGATTCGATTGGATGGAGGAGCTCCAAGAAGAATATCTAACCATTGATATGTTAGGGTTAGAGGAGCTCTGAGGGGATATATTGACCGCCCATTGTAAGTGGTTTTCAAAATGGGCTATGTATATACTCCGATGGGAAATCCCCAAGGTGACATCTGGACTGTTATTTTTCTAAGGCTAAAGGAGCCCCATAGATAATATGGACAGTTGATCGTTAGTTGATTACTTAAGTAGTGGATGGTGCCATGTGTCATGAGTTGGGGGTAGCATGTGTCGAGGACATAAGGTGCCACATGGAATAGTATGTTGATTCCCATGGGTGATATTCTATGGGAAATATGAATGCCATGTGTCAGGTGGAAATAGTGCCACATGTATTGTAGAGATGGAGCCACATGTCACGCGTATGAGGCACAACCAAAGAAATTCGATGAAATCATAAATGTCTATCGTCAAGTCCTTAGAGACATATGATTCAATGAAGGATATAATAGTTGAACTCGCCTATCAGAGCGTGTAGGGAAAACCATCACAGGGACACCCCAACGAAAGGATCGTGATAGTGATGGAGAGCGACAAAATTGGGTCCGATAAATGTAGTATGAAGAAGAGTAGTGTGGGTGATGAATCTGCACTACGAAGCATAATGTACAAACCTAGAAATCCATGTCATTACCATGTGATAAAATTCCACGTGGGTGACACTTGGCAGTGAAGTGGCCATAACTTTGAGGAGCCATAACTTTCGATCCAAATCTCTATTTTGAGAGAAATCACAGTCGTTAGAAAGATATTGAAGAGAAGGTACTATTTTACCTGATGGGGTGTTAAATTTTATCTTTCCATCAACCATATAAAACCCTATTATCTATGTCTCCATCATCTTATGCTCATCAAGATATTTCTAACGACTATGATTTCGCTCAAAACAAATCTCTTGATTGAAAGTTATGGATCCTCAAAGTCATGGCCACTTCATTGCCAAGTGTCACCCACATGGCACACTATCAGATGGTCTTCCTACATGGTACTAACGTGGCTTTACAGGTTCACATGCTATGCTTTGTAGCGCGTACGCGACACCCGACCTACTCTTCTTCAGACTACATTTACCAAACCCCTTTTTGTCACTCTCCATTACTATCGAGATCCTCCTGTTGGAGTGTCCCTCCGAGGGTTTACCCTGCATGCTCTGACAATTGAGTTTGAGTGCAGTCTCCTCTGATAGATAGGATGACTCTAAGGACTTGACGATAGATGGCTATGATTTCGTCGAGGTTCTTTGGTTGTGCCTCATACTTGTGACGTAGTGCCATATCTACAAGACATGTGGAACTATCACCACCTAACACATGGAATTCATATTTCCCATAGAAGGTCACCCATGGGAATCAACATACTATTCCACGTGGCACCTTCTATGATCGACACATGGAACCCCCACTTTGTGACACGTGACACCATTCACTGCTTATGTAATTAACTAAAGATCGATTGTACATATTGTCTATGGGGTTCCTATGGCCTTAGCAGATCAATGATCTAGATTTCACCTCGGGGATTTCCCATTGGAGTATATCTCTGTAACCCATTCCTAAAACCACTTGCGATGGGCGGTCAATACCTCCCCTCAGAGCACCTCTAACCCTAACATATCAATGATTAGATATTATTCTCGGAGCTCCTCCATCCTGTCGAATCAACGATAAGATCTATATTTCAGAGCCCCTTGGATATTGATAGATCAATGGTCTAGATTAAACCTCAGATAAATCCCATCAGAGTTAATCCTAACTTGACAACAATATCACTTCAAATATCCTCCTCCGAAGGATGGTTGAGAACTCCTCTTAGAGCTCTTCCTATTTGAGTGGATCAATGGTCATGATTATACTTCAGAGCTCCTTTGAACTTGGTAGATCAATGGTCATTATTTCACTATGACCCTCTCCCATAAATGGATTTGATGTTTCCTCGGAGTTCCTCCATTAGAGTGTATCCCTGAAATTTACGCTGAAAGGCACTCTATGAGGGACAGTCCATATCTCCTCCCCTGAGATCCGATGACTATTTTTTGGGGAGAGCGCATATGGTTTCTTATCCCTATTTCTCATATGATCCTTGGTATTGGGACACTCCTAGGGAGACACCTATCACCCCAAAAACACACTGGAAAGATACGTGGCACACACCTCATGTCAAAATAATTCCTTTACTATGCCACAAGACCACTACACATGGCATCACCACTCATTAACAAGTGGAACTCCATGTGTAATCAACATGATATGCAGGTGAACACGGATGCACTCAACACATATCTCTAGATACTAACACCTATCCTTAGGGTATTGGTGGAGTGATGTCATCCACATCTACATGACACCAATTTCCTTTTGGCCTCGTCCTGAAGGACCTCCCACCGTCTAGGATTGATATTTCTTTTGACTAGGGCTGATGGATGATCATGATTGCTTCTCAGAGTCTTCCCTTTAGAGTTTATTCCTCACAGTGGGATGAATTACTCTGAATGTCCGACTATGATGGATGATCACGATCACTCTGAATTATTCCTTGATAGATTGATGGCTCCGGTTAATTCAAAGTATCATCCTTGTATAATTGTGGGGTACTCCAATAGATCCTATATGATCAAGGGTTAAGGTCATTTAAACCTTTAGATCCAATGAAACAGGTTCAAAATAGAGTTTCTAAGGCCCTTTTCACCAAACAAAGGCTATGCTCAGCCCATTGGCCAATCGACTATTTCCATGTGTTAACTTAACGACATGTATATTGCCATACTAACATCCCATGTAGATGTGACATCATCCCACATTTAGACTCTTGTTTGTGATGGATCATCATCGATCCAATGGTTGGGGTTTCTTCCCGATTTCTACCCAATCCACGTTCAGTATTGAATCGTTGTGTCAATATCAACGAATCTTGTTTTTACTCAGAGGTCTCCTTAGTCAAAGTTCTATCACAAACCCACACTTTAGCACTCCGATGACATAGTATGATCGAAGGTCAATATTAATTGGCCACAATTGATCAACGACTGTGATGAATATGGGTCTCTTATGTTGTCAGACCTCGACAGTAATATCTACCACTGAAATAATGGTTTGTATCTAATCACTAATCCAAATAAATGATTTTGATCCTATTGAGACAAAACAAGGGTTTCTCATATTTACCAGTCTGATATAGGACTTAGATAAATTCACATGGACATATCCAAGTCTCTTCGAAGACTTACCAAGTTTCAAGAGTTCTCTCCTTGGTCCAAGGAACTCCCTTGTTTTCCCAGGATACCTTTATTTCATCCTATCCTGAAAATTCCATTTTTTGTAGGGGTTCCAAACACTGTGACACACTGGTACAAGGGTCCATGCACCACGACATACATGTGAATATACTTACACACACACACACACACACACACACACACGAATTCATTGTGATGCACAAGGTGTACAAGAACCCACACACACACACACGAATTCATTGTGATGCACAAGGTGTACAAGAACCCTTATATGTCATTCAACTTAGGAAATACAAGATACTAATACATTTGTATATAAACAGAACGAGTATGTGCCCCTTGATTCTAAATTTACTCGTCTTACAATTCAACGCAATTAAATAGTTGCAAAAAATCTTATTAAAATAGATACAATCAACAAGAAAATACAAAGTGCCTTCCTAACCATCCAACCATAGGCTCTGCATACTCCGTATTACGACATGCCATAGCAAGGTATTGCCAGACAGTGGCACTCACATAGCTTTACCCTAGAAAAAAGTTTCCAATGATGGACAACCTCAGGTAGAGGACAAATGCAATAAAGTTGTTGTTGAAATATTGTTGAATGGACTTTGGGAGTTCCCATAAATACCATTCATGAGGTAATATCATAGAGGGTTCTAGCAGCCAGATAAGTATAAAAGTGTTCATGCATGTGTGGCATAAGGTATGAAGGGATTGGGTAAGAATCCCTTTTGAATTGTTTTATTATTTTGATGATGTGCATGTGACTTTGAGTGGTTTTTGTATGCCATTGATACCCAAGTAAGGTATGATTCAAGAAATAAGAACCTGAATGATAGAGGGTAGAACCTCTAGCAACCAAGGATTGTTACAATCCTTGCAAGAAATTCATGAACATATGTATCATGAACACATGCCATTCAAGAAGGATTGAAAGTTCTCATAAACAACACATTGATTGACTACATTGAGAAGATGCATGTCCTAAGAGAGTGGGAATATATAGGATTGCACATCATGGCAGTAGAATATTTCATTATTCTACCATAGTTGTAGAAAAATAAATAAATGAATTGAGTGGCTATGAGTGTTGGCACCTTAGTTACTAGTAAAGAAAGAGTGCTGGAAGGCATTCACGTGGAAATTTTAATTTCATATAAGTTGAGGCTATGGTAAACTCAAGGAAGGAGGAACGATCCTGTGGTAATAATGAACATGGATAGATGATCCATATGGTGAGATTTTGGCTGAGTTGCAACACAACATAACAAGGTTCCTACCATGAAATGTGGTAATCTGAAATCAATACAAGGGTGCATTGTGTGTGAATGTGTCCATTGGAATTGACACATTGATTAAATTCATTTTATGAATGAATTGCATTCGTAAAAGTGTGGTATGATGAAATGATGCATGTCTAAGAAATGATATATTTCCTTTTTACTTTATATCATTGAATGGATAAATAATATTTAATTGTTAGTTTGCACAGTCTTGAAGTTGTTTGGAAGACATTGTAAGTGTGTAATGAAATGTATGTGCATGATAACTAACGATTTGTTTAGCTATGTGAAGATGGAATTGCAAGAAAGAGGGTCTTGGATATGGTAGTATTGTAAGCCCATGAGGAAGACCAATTCCTAATAAGACAAAATATTAGGAGAAGGAAAATCTCATACTTGTGAATCTGGTTCGTATATTGAATAGATCAGAAACAAAATTGTGATTATATATATATATATGTGTGTGTGTGTGTGTGTGTGTGTGTGTGAGTAACATATTTGAAATAAATTAGATTGAAATTGATGTTATGTCTCACAATTACTGTATGTATGTGATACATGTGAGATAAGAGATTTGTCGTGGAGGGACAAATGATGGTTGTCAAGATTGGAAAGCGTATAAAAAGGATATTTTTGTGACATGAGGACTTTGTGATAATTCATGATCGCCATAAACAATGTTGTCTTGTGGTAACACGAGATGAATGGAAGCTTTTGACATAGCAAGCTTGAGGGACACTTTCGACATAGAAAGCTTGAGGGACGCTTCGACTTTAAGACTCAACAAAGTCTTTGAAACTCTTCTTGTTTGAGAAATCCCAGGTAGGAAATCTGGATCACTCGAGGGACTATATAACAGAGAAGGGGATGCTTGTGTCTGAGCCTGTAAGGAAAGTGACCACAAGGAAGGAAAGACTTTGACAACTCATGTGAAAGACTCGGTGGAGTCTTTAAAAAAATTTCATATGTTGACTAGGATCATGCATACAATGGGTATGTCAAGGGGAAAAAATTGAACCGAGAAAAATATGATAGCCATGTGGATGTAAATCCATGAAATGCACAGGTGTTAAATTTCAAGAGTTTGGGAAGGGACCGGAACAAGAAGAGGAAAAACATCACTCAGACAATTGACAAAAGAAGAAGGCATGATAGGTGTTATAGAGAACGAACACCGAAGACGATGTTCCTTTAAGAGGGAGGGGATTGTCGCACCCCTATTTCCCCAGTATATAAATATAAATATTACTATAACAAACAATAAGAATATTTGTTATGAGATCAAGGAAAGACAATGGACCTTGATTTATTTTGTACTGTACATATTTGATTTTAATGAAATATATAAATGTCAAGCTACTACTGAAGGGATGGCCTTCACGGTTTATGATCTCATGAGAGGAGTCACGCAAGAGGGATTTAATTGATTTAATTGACTCTTCCAAGACGTACTCTGCCTAATTAAAATGGTACAGACTTGGACTATACCGAGCCCTGAGAACTGATTATCATTCAAGATAGTAGTTGGAACAGTTCTTTCAGAAGTTAAGGAAGGATGGGAAAAGTACCTTTAGGAAATTTCTAGCAAAAACCATGAAGTCCTATAGGAGAAGGCAGGAAAAGAGGGCGCAAGAATAGACAGAGATACACATGGATGGGCATATCAGGTAAGTAGTGGGATATAGAGAGGGTAGAGAACCTCTACTATAGAAAAGAGAAGAATATACAAAAGTTGCAAAGAATCCCCAAAATCTTATAGAAAACCCTTTCGTGACATCGTACCCTAGATCAGGGGTGGTTGGTTGTAGCATCAAATAACACAACCTTGCCTATGGTTGGGTGGAGAGTGGCTCACCCTTCTTCAATAACGAGCATAAACCAAACTTTGTAGATGAGTAACTTGTTTGCTTTTGTGTTTTGATTTAGTTATGTGTATTATTTAATGGGCAGTATGATGCCTTCGAGTAAGAATACTCATCCTGTGAGATTAATAATGTAGTCTAGAGATCTCCTATGACTGCATAGAATATGTGTATGCATAAACATTCTTGTATTCTAGTTTGTAGGAGGTTTTTGTATTTGGTAAAATTTGCTAGAAATGTATATATACATATGTACATATGTATATGTATATATAGAAATTTTGTATACATATATATATATATTCGTGAACACCTGCATGACTGATAAATAGAAAAGAATGAAAATCTTCACAGTTGTTGTGCAAATGTAGGAGTAAGATCTTTGTTCCAGTATGGGGGAAAAATTCCCCTTCTTACCTTATGTACTATTGTAAACCCTCTCATGTAAACATATATATAATTGGGTGCGCTCTTGCGTGTCACTCTATTGGAACACCTAGATTCAACAAGTATTTCAGAAATGGGGTGATTCAGAGAGACCCTGGGAAAACATAGAGTACCTTGGAAGAGCGCGAGGTCTGTGGGACTTGGTAAGTATTCTAAGGAACTCATGAATGGCTTATGAAAGTGGATAACTCTTGGAGTGGACTGTTAAGCTAGAGGGAAAACCCTAACTCACCTCGGAGGATCAAAGCCATTAATTTAACACAGTGGTTAGATCTGGGCCCTGTATTGACCTGCGAATGAGATTTGACCTCAGTCATCAATATAAATAGGTGGATAAATCCCTCCATAGGAAATGGTGGTAGCGCCTATAGGGGGATTACTCTGAATAAAAAAGTGTCGTTGGATCCTTCGGCGAGTGGTCTTGGAAGTATCACGACCGTCGATCTCAACCATAAGTGTTTGAGAGGTTGAACTGTTAGAGTACTTGTGCGTGGGGTCAACAAAGCACTCCAACTGACGAAACTATGAGAGTGGAACATAGTTTTTGATCTATCAGAGGGTGTCTATGGTATATTTTGGACCATTATATCCATTGTAGTGAATACATTGGAGTCCCATGGTTGGAATGATCCTAGATGCCGAGGAGGGGGCATTTTGAAATGGGGAGTTTGAGGGATGATCTAGGTTGTCCTTCAGGGAAATACCCACATCAAATCTCCACCATAGATCACCACGACTCTCGCTACATGAGATTAAGGAATGAGGTGATGTCACCATGGCGTGTCATACTGATGAGGACCCCAGTGTATCTAGGAGGAACATGTGTCAACCTGTGATTGAATGAAGGGTCCAGGGGAAATCCCTATTGGATCGTACCTTGGGGAAAGAGTTTTTGAACCTGAACCATTAGATCTATGATATCAATCAATCTCAGTATTCAATCAAAGGAAACTATTTAGAGGGGTTGCAAAACCTGGAAAGGTTTGACCCCAACAAAAGGACCCCAAGAATTAATCTAGACCGTTGGTCAAAGGGAGACCCCTATCTCTGATAGACGTTGATTTTCCATGGTGTTACCATTTTCCTCGTTGATCTGACAGTGGGAGGTGACACCAGACTCATGTGGAGATCCACATGTACAATGATAGTGTTGCAACGATTGATAAGTTAAACACACCCAACCCCTTAGGTAGCTTATTAGAGAATTGGGTATTAAAATTTTGTTCCCTTTAAACAAATCCCAAAAAACACTTTAAATGGAACCATCATCTTCTACTCATACGAAGATAATTTCACTCAAAAAAGAGATCTAGATCGAAAGTTACGACCTCTCAAAGTTTGGGCCACCTCTTTGCCACATGTCATCCACATGGAATCCTATCGTCATCATCTTCCCATGTGGCGTTGACATAGTCCTATGGCACATATATCATGCTAGGTGACACAGACGTGGCATTGATCATGTCCTATCTTTGTCTGCACTATTTCAGACCCTTCCTATTGCTTCTCATCACTATTAGAATCCTCCCATAGGAGTATTCCATGATGAATAACCTAGTGCACTCCAACAATTAAGTCCAATGTCTATGTTTCCAACTGATCAGATAGTTCCAAAATGCGTGGAGATGGAAAACTATGATTGGGGGGTTTCTCTGCCATATCCTATCCTTATGACATGTGGCCTCTTTTCCATGCGACGCATAGTGAAATTCCCATTATCGATGTGGGTTCTCTTCTAGGGATGGACGATCCATATCTTCTGCTGGGTCCTTTGAACTTATGTATAATGATGTTTCAAATCCTACCTCAGAGCATCCTCATCAGGGTTCATGTCCATAATCCACCCCGAATAGGGCCTTTTGACGAACGATCATGATCATATCTCAGAGTATCTACGGTCCTGTCATATTTTTGGTCAAAATTTCACATCGGGCCCCCCCTTTAAGAATGCATTCCCCTGGCCCATCCCGACAAGTCATTTGCGATGGATGGTTAGGATCTGCTCTCAGGAATTCTTCCACTCCAACAGATTGACGACTAGTATGCCAACTTGAAACTCCTCTATCCATGTTTCCCAGAGGGTATTCAGAATGAAAACCTATGACGAGAGACCCATATCTCTTCCCTGAGTTCTAAGGGTCGATATTTAGGGTTAGTTCATTGACCATCCAAGCCACCTCCTCATACGTTTCTTGGCCACAAATTTTCCCTAGGTGACACTTGTCACCCCAACCACATCAGCTTCCAATTCGGAAATATATGTGGCACTCGAATTGGGTCACAGTCATAGCCTCGCTCAACCCAAGGAATACAACACGTGGAAGCACTATCATTGAACATGTGGATATCCACATGAATCTGGTGTCACCTCCCACTTTAAACTCACCAAGGAAAGTGGTAACACCATGGTAAATAAACAACTATCATGTGTCAAGGCCTACCTCTGAACAATGGTCCAAATTAATTCTTGGGGTCCTCTCATTGGGCTAAAACCTTTCCAGGTTTCACAACCACTCTGAATAGTTTCCTTCGATGGATGACTAAGATCACGCAATCTCATGGATCTGATGGTTTAGGTTCAACAATGCCTATCCCAAGGAATTATCTGGCAAGGATTCCCCATGGGCCCTTCGTTCAATCCCAGGTTGAAAAGTGTTCCTCCTAGATACAATGGGGTCCTCGTTGGTATGACATGTCATGGTGAGGGTAGAGAAAAAATGATAGGGTATGCACTCTAAGTATATTTTAAGGGATGGAGTGTTAAAATTTTGTTTCTTATTACAAATATCGAGGCCTATTCTTGAGGAAACCAACATCTCCTACTCTTCAAGAGATTTCCAACGACTCTAAGTATACCCAAATCCAACCTCAAAGTCAAAAGTTATGGCATTCCAAAGTTCTCGGGCCTCCGTTGGCCCAAGACCACCTCACTGCCCCATGGAATCCATGTTGCCTCTTAATATTAGTGCCATCCTATGTGGCACCTGACACCAGGCACAATAATTTCATGTGCCCAATCCCTTTACCCATTTTCGTCATCGTCAAGGTTTTACTCCCTCGGAGCCTCAAACATCCCAACACTAAAAGTTCTAACGATGATCCTATTGATGATTAAAGCTGCACGATACATCCTCCAAGAAACATATTGAGTGATTCAACCTGAGAGAGAGCCCATGAGTTGGGTTTTCCCATGATATGGGTGTGTGGTTTCTCTCTGAGACGGAGTTGGAGCATTGTGCCCTGTGTGGGGTGAGGAAGCCCTTGAGATGGGTGTGTGGTTCCTCTCTGAGACAGAGATGGAATGTTGTGTGCCCCTATGTGTGGGGAATCCCATGAGTTGGGTATGTCGTTCTCTCTAAGACATAGATGAAACAATGTATTGGTCTCCTATGTGCAGAGAGTTGAGATGATGTGATACTCCAGATGATTCTCCTGTGAGACACAATGAGAAAGAGATCTGCTGAGTTAGAAATGCCTGTAGCTGAGAACATATGAACATGATCCTAGTGTCTGAGCACTAGTTAGTGCGATTCTCCTATGATACGCAGTGAGAAATATATCTGCTGAGTTGGACGTGCCTGTGGCTAAGCACAGGTGAACGTGATCCTAGTGGCCGAGCACTAGTGAGTGTGATTATCCTGTGAGACACAATGATAAAGATATGTGGACATCCCTGTGGCTGAGCACAGATGGATTTTCCTCTAGTGGCGAAGTACTAGTGGGTGTATGATATCCCTTACTATATTTTACAAGAGTCAGACTTACCTGTAACCTTATTTTTGATGTAAAGGGTAGAGGTTGACTCCACCATAAAGTGAAAGATAATGAATGTAAAAGATAATTAATATGGTAATTATTAATTATATTATGAGTTATTGAGGTTGACCATGTTGTGTCAATAAACACTACTATTGATAGGCTCAATATAATATAAATAAAGGTAAATTCCCCATTGAGGAATCATAACACAAGTGTGAGTTTGGAAATTTCAGCAAGTACTTGTTCTTGAGAAAAGTGCACACCTCTCTTGGGCGCTAGTCTTATAGGGTTTTGTGAGCACCCTTTTGTGTGCTAGGTTTATGGTGTGGGAGGTCTTTCTCTTGAAAAATATAACAAATGATTGGCTGGGTTTTCTTCCTTTTTGAGAAGGGTTTCTGAGGATACTTCTTGTGTACTTGTGCATGGTGTTTTCTTCTTGTGATCTTGGTTGTTGCAACAAATTATTAATGGTGAAATTGCAAATGTCTATGGTTCAAGTAAAATGCTAAAATTGAAATTAACTTCATGCTTGAGCCTAGCTTATTGAAAAATCAACATGGTATCAGAGCATAGATCTTGAAGAACCCATTGCACAAACAAATTCTAGTCATCCTTGTTGGATCATGTTGTCATTGATGCCAATGGTTTGATTGATTGATGTCAAGTGATTGATTGATGGCAAAGGATTGATTGATTGATGATTGATGTAATGTAATATGCATTTTCCTTGATGATAATGCATAGATGAAGATGGATCAATGAGTTGTCATTGATATGATGAAGATGGATCAATGAGTTGTCATTGATACATGATGAAGATGGATCGATGTGGTTTCATTAGTATATTATGCATTGTTGGAAAAATGTATAGATGACTCATTATTGTCTTATCATGATTGATAAGGTGCATAAATGGATGAACTCCAAAGTGGTCCCCTTATGGTGAAATCCCTCACGAGAAGACACTTTGCAGATTGAGTTATCCTAGAAGAATGGTTGGAGGACCCATACTCTCAATATTGTCTTATAATGATTGATAAGGTGCACAAATGGATGAACTCCAAAGTGGTCCCCTTATGGTGAAATCCCTCATGGGAAGACGCTTTGCAGATTGAGATATCCTAGAAGAATGTCTGGAGGACCCATGCTTGTATGTGGAATAATGAGATGAAGATCAAGGAAATTGTTGGTGAAACTATCTTAGATGGATAGTGCTTGTCATGCCATTTTCGGTGGTATGTGGAATGCCACATAACTCCTCATGGTTTGAGAGTTATGGCCTTATGAAGATGAAGGACCCCCACATGAAGGCTTGAAGCTCCCAAGGTCAAATAAGTCAAAGTGACCTAAAAGAAGAAATCATTATTTAAATGATAAAGTAAAGTGACAAAGTCAAGGTGGATTATTTAAATAATAAAGAGAAGTGACAAAATCAAGAAATGATAAAGTAAGGTGACAAAACCAAGAAGGAATATTTAAATGATAAAGTATTGGAGAACTTTCTATTTATGGAAAGTGGTTAACCCTAAAATAAGGAAAATAGGTTAAGTGATGGGTTAATATTATTTAAATGATAAATTAAAGTGACAAATTCAAGGTGGATTATTTAAATAATAAATATAAGTGACAAAATCAAGAAATGATAAAGTAAGGTGACAAAAGGAATATTTAAATGATAAAGTATTGGAGAACTTTCTATTTATGGAAAGTGGTTAACCCTAAAATAAGGAAAATAGGTTTATTGACCTAGAAATGGGTTAAGTGACCTAAAAATGGGAAAAGTGACCCAGGGGATGAAAGTATAAATAATATAGCAATGTTCTCTTGTAGATCATCCTTTTTGTGGATCAATGGAGAGCTTCTTGTGAGAATATCTTTTGGAGTATTGGTGGAGAGCTTCTTGTGAGAGCTTCTTGAGAATTTTTTGTGTGGAACACTTGAGAATACTAAAGATATATAGGTGAATGAGGTAACCAAAGGATATATAAGCCTAATTTCAGAGGGAAGGTCAAGAAAAGAGGGCCGAAATTCAAGGGAGGATAAATTCTTTTCATGATGCTTTCTAAGGTATGTTATTTACAGGTCATCTCACTATTTTCACAATAACTTTTTTCTATAATGATTCAGACCATGATATTGATATTCCATTGAGGAAACATATCCAAGTATCCGTGGTAAAAAAATAATCTTGTGGGTCGTTGTATTTTTGGAGATACACTCTGTGGAAAATAAGGTTTGTGGCTAGTCCTGAAACTAGTCTAAAACAAGTGTTTCGGGTAAAAATGTCATAAATTCTTCATAGCAGATCCAAATTTAGTGAGAACAATTGTATTGTTTAGATTACAGTATTTAGTATGATTTGTAATAGTTTCATATCTATTCAACAAATATTCCGAGCAGGGCACGCTCTACAAGGTCACTCTCTAGAATAAGCCAAAATTTAGCAAGGTATGCCATTTTTGCTATAACTCCTTTTCTGAGAGGTTCCAAGTAGTGAAACCTGGAGGAATTGCATAAAACACAATGAATAACATTTTATATCAATTTAAGATATTTATTCATTACAAATACAAAGTTATGATTATTTCAAGTTAGGGTTGTTGACTAATCCAAAACTAGTCATGGTTGAGACAAGCAGTTGATGAGTTGACACATACATGAGGTGTATAGTTGATGATGTTGGTACATATTGACGAGTCATTTTTGATTAGCAGTTTACAAATAAATGATATATACTTGGTGCATGGTTGGATGCACTTGTTTATGGTATAGGTTGATTACAGGTTGTTTGGCACAGGTTGGTGCATGGTTGATGCACTTGTTTATGGTACATATTGATATCTGTTGAGGATTGTTTCCTCATCTTAGTTGATGTTGAGGGTGTAAAATGAGTCTTTCATTATAGATTTGGTGCTCTTGTAGAGTTTTACTCTATTCAATTGTTGTTGAAAACCCCCAAGGATTGTAGTCCATAATAAAAAGAAAATTGTACATACATCTTGTGTTCTTTGTGTTCCTTGTGGTGATGACTTGTTGATGATATATTACTGATATGTGTTCACATCTAATTGGTTGTAAATGAAAACAATGAGTAATGAGTAAAATTTTGAATGCTAACTGATGAGTTTTGTGTAATAGGGAAGTTTTGGGAAAAAGATCCCCACACTCATTCACCCCCCCCTCTAAGTGTGGTAGGTGTGTCCAACAATCCTATCACTCCTGCAAAACTGTACGACCTTCCTAGGGTTTCTAGAAATTTCCTACAGCCTACCCTTAAGAGGTTTTTCAAAATTTTTTACTTGGACCCCGGGGATAAAAAGTGAATAGGAGTGTACATCCTCCTTTAGTGCACCTCCAACAAGCTTCAAATCGCATTTTCGAGAATTTTGACTTTTTGGCCCTAGGGTTTCTAGGGTTTCACTAATTTCTGTAGAAATTTCAGAATTAGGGTTTCTACAACTCATTGAAGGAGCTCTTCATCTCACCAGTGTTCTCCTATATTTCAAGTCTTATTGTTGACATTCATAAGCCCAACAAAACCTAAAAGTCCTATCCTAGACTAACTGTTAGGTTTTCTATCCCAATTGACAAGGGTTTGTGAAGAATCTAAAAATATGATGAACACAATCATAATGGAAGACAAGCTTTGTGGATCAACCAAACTCAGTTCCTAGAAGCCAAGACTTCAAGGAGATGAAGACATCAACATCTCATCACTCTCAGGTATGGTCCCCACCAATGAAAATACTTGGTTAATTGACAATGGTGCCTCCAGCTACATGACTAGTTTTAGAGATCACCTAACAAATTTTGTTGAGAAAGAGACACATCTACATGTTTTCCTTGGAGACAATGCCAGATATAATGTGAAAGGGGTTGGAACTTATACCTTCTAATTAGATTAAGATATGTAGCTTCAAATAAGAGAAGTACTATATGTACATGGAATGAAGAGGAACCTTGTCTCCATTTCTTCCTTGGAAGACAAAGGATACAAGGTTACCTTTTCATAAGGAAGAGTTTTTTCATGGCACAAAGACTCACATATAAATCCTGCCAAGGTAATTTGTGTTCGAGAAAACGACTTGTAAAAATTAACCATCAGACTAGTCCAAGCCTTATTAAATGACACTATCATCTTGAGATAGATATGTCATAGAAGACTTGCTCACATTCATTATAGATCTCTCCCAGCTCTAGGGAAAATGGTAACAAGTCTTCTAGAGATACAAATTCAACATAAAGGTATTTGCAAAGGTTATGCTCTTGGAAATAATGTTAAAGGGTCCTTATTGAGTAGTGATAATAGATCCAAGGAAATATTGGAATTAATACATTCAGACGTGTGTGGGCCAATGAATGTTGCATATCTGAATGGGTACTTGTACTATGTACTCTTCATAAATGATCACTCTCAGAAAACTTGGATTTACTTCCTGAAGAATAACGATGGATTCCTTTCAAAATTTCAAGAATTCAAAGCTCAGGTTGAGAACCTGACCAGAAGAAAGATCAAGGTACTAAGATCAGATAATGAAGGAGAATAGATCTCCAAATATTTCAACAATTTCTGTATTCAAGCAGGGATCAAGAGGGAGTTCATAGTTCCTTACAACCCTTTGAAAAATGGGGTTGCAGAGAGGAAAAAAATAACTATCATCGAGGCAACCAAAGCAATGATACATGATCAGAGTCTACCTATGAATCTATGGGCATAAGCATGCATGCCAACATTGTATGTTCAGAACATGAGTCCTCATCAGATTTTGAAGAACATTACTCCAGAAGAAGCCTTCACCAGAGTGAAGCCTGAGATTGGCCACTTCAAGATATTTGTGTGCCCATTATATTTTCATGTACCCAAAGAGAAGAGATACAAGCTAGACCCTTTTGCATTTGTAGGATACAATGAATCCTCAAAGGCATATTGGATATAAATTCCGAGTTAGAGACAGATTGAGATAATCAAAGATGTTAATTTTGAAGAAGAGATAGACTTCCAAAGATCTAGAGAATATCAGATGGAAATTGATAGTGAGACAATGCCTTCTCCCCCTTCAACAATTCATAGGGAGACAAACATTATTCCAGTTGCTCCAATTGTCCCACTTGATCCAGTTGTTCCATCTGATCCATTTGCTCCAATTGACATGCCTAGAGATATTGCAGTAGGACATAAACGGCTTGCTTGGGCCTGACAAACTCTACAGGAAGAAGAGGGACACACAACCCCTCAAGGGACAAGAAAAGAGAGAAAAACAACAAAGATATTCTCGAGCTACATTTCAACCATGAGCCACATCATTGACTCTAATCCTTATTGTCATGGAGAAGCTTTAGGTCAATAGGTATGGAAAGATGCCATGACATAAGAATATCGGTATATATTGAAAAATAATGTATGGGATATTGTTCTGAGACCAGAGGGAAAGTATGTAGTGAATTCCAAATGGATTTATAAAATCAAGCATGCAACTGATAGAAGCATCGATAAATACAAAGAGATATTTGTAGCTAGAGGGTTCTCGTAAGTAGAGGGAGTTGACTATGATGAGACATTTGATCTAGTATCCCAATACACTTCCATCCATTCTATCATTGTACTAGCTGCTTCCATGGGTTGAAAACTACATCAGATGGAGGTAAAGACAACCTTTCTCAATGGTTAAATTGAGGAAGAAGTTTATATCAAGAATATAGAAGGATTCAACGTTATACACAATGAAAAATCTCATGTGTGCAGGTTGAAGAAAGCCTTGTATGGGCTAAAACAAGCACCATGTGCTTGGTATGAGAAAATGGATGGATTCTTGATGAGTTTGGGTTTCAACAAGAGTGCTGCTGATATAAACCTATATTATCACATTGATGGAAAAGAGTGCTTAATATTGGTCCTATATGTGGATGACCTTTTCTTCACTGGTTTAGAGAGACTCATTGCTGAATGCAAATAGGCATTGACTGCTAAATTTGAGATGAAGTATTTAAGATTGATGCATTACTTCTTGGGACTAGAAGTATGGCAAAGGACATATGAGATTTTCCCGAGTCAAGGAAAATATGCTGTGGAGATATTGAAAAAGTTCGTTATGAGAGAATGAAAATCCATGCCTACACCAATGGTGATGGATTTGAAGAAGATGAGTGATGTTGATCCAAGAGAGATTGATCCACACTTGTACAGATAGTTGATTGGATCACTGATGTATCTGGTTAACACTAGACCTGATATATGCTATGCAGTGAATGTGCTTAGCTAGTTCATGAGCCAACCGTGACAAACTCACTGGATAACAACAAAACATGTATTGAGATACCTACAAAGCACAGTTGGATATGGCATGAGATATGACTCTAGTGTAGACTTGAGCTTGTAGGGATATGTCGATGGAGATTGGGTAGGGAGCACAGTGGACCGGAAGATCACTTTCAGTTGTTGCTTTACTTTAGGGTCTGTTATGGTTTCCTAGTGCATCAGGAAACAAATCTCTATGGCATTGAGTACCATAGAGGAAAAGTACATAGCATTAAGTGTGGTAGTCCCCGAAGCAGTGTGGCTTCACAATCTTCTGACAAATTTATTCGATCATGAGATGGATCCTACTACTATTCATAGTGATAACTAGAGCTGTGTGAATCTCTCTGAGAACCCTGTGTTTCATGATAGATCGAAACACATCGAGATAAAATATCACTATATCAGAGACATGGTATAGATGCAAACAATACACGTGCAATACCCTCCTACCCATGAGGAGGTTGCAAACATCTTAACCAAACCACTTGCCAAGACGAAGTTCGAGTACTTCCATGAGAGACTTGGCTTGGTGGAGAATGCCTCCCTAGATGAGAGGGAGTGTTGATGATTATAGCTACTTGAGACATCCTATGGGATACAGACTGAGTGAGTCGACGTGAGAGAGAGCCCATGAGTTGGGTGTGTGGTTCCTCTCTAAGATGGAGATGGAACGTTGTGCCTTGTGTGGGGTGAGGAAGCCCATGAATTGGGTGTGTGGTTCCTCTCTAAGATGGAGATGGAATGTTGTGTGCCCATGTGCATGGGGAAGCCCATGAATTGGGTGTTTCATTCTCTCTAATAAAGAGATGAAATGATGTATTGGTATCCTCTGTGTAGAGAGTTGAGATGATGTGATACTCTAGATGATTCTCCTTTGAGACGCAGTGAGAAAGAGATCAGCTAAGTTGGACGTGCCTATTTCTGAGCATAGGTGAACGTGATCCTAGTGGTTGAGAACTAGTTAGTGTGATTCTCTTGTGAGACAAAGTTATAAAGAGATCTGCTGAGTTAAACATGCATGTGACTGAGCACAAGTGAATGTGATCCTAGTAGCTAAGCACTAGTGAGTGTGATTCTCCTATGAGATGCAGTGAGATAGAGATGTGAACATCCCTATGGCTGGGCATAGATGGATGTGTCCCTAGTGGCTAAGCACTAGTGGGTGTATGAGATCCCTTGCTATATTGTACAAGAGTCAAAATTACTTGTAACCCTATTTGTGATGTAAAGGGTACATGTCGGCCCCACCATAAAGTGAAAGATAATTAATGTAAAAGATAATTAATATGGTAATTATTAATTATATTATGAGTTATTGATGTCAACCCTGTTGTGCCAATAGAAACTACTGTTCATAGGCTCATTCTAATATAAATAAAGGTAAATTCCCCATTGAGTAATCATAACACAAGTATGAGTTTGGAAATTTCATCAAGTACTTGTTCTTTAGAATAGTGCACACCTCTCTTGGGTGCTAGTCTTCTAGGGTTTTGTGAGCACCCTTTTGTGTGCTAGGTTTATTTTGTGGGAGGTTTTTCTCTTGAAGAATATAACAAAAGATTGGCTTGGTTTTCTTCCCTTGTTGAGAAGGGTTTCCCAGGATACTTCTTGTGTACTTGTGCATGGTGTTTTCTTCTTGTGATCTTGGTTGCTGAAACAAATTGTTAATGGTGAAATTGCAAATGTCTATGGTTCAAGTGAAATGCTAAAATTGAAATGAACTTCATGCTTGAGCCTATCTTATTTAAAAATCAATAGATCCTTTATCAGGATTTCTCCTGATTCAATGGTCCTCTAGCTGAGCATCCTATGCCTCTGACTGTGTCGATGATCCTAACTAGAAAGGAGGTTATTTCTCATCCTAGCCAACTCTTATGTTGATCACATGGGACCTACCATAGATCGATGATTATGGCCTCACAACGTTGCAAATCACAGAAACATCTTATAAATTTATGTTTGTAGTTATTCCTATAGATACACACACACACACACACACACACACATATTTGTATATATATTTGCAGTTATTTCTTCTCTTATTGAGAAGGGTTTCCTAGGATACTTCTTGTGTACTTTTGCATGGTGTTTTCTTCTTGTGATCTTGGTTGCTGCAACAAATTGTTAATGGTGAAATTGCAAATGTCTATGGTTCAAGTAAAATTCTAAAATTGAAACGAACTTCATGCTTGAGCCTAACTTATTGAAAAATCAATAGATCCTCTATCAAGATTTCTCCTGATTCAATGGTCCTCTAGCTGAGCATCCTTACTAGAAAGGAGGTTATTTCTCATCCTAACCAACTCTTACGTTGATCACATGGGACCTACCATAGATCGACGATTGTGGCCTCACAACGTTGCAAATCACAGAAACATCTTATAAATTTATGTGTGTGTATATATAAGATGTTTCTGTGATTTGCAACGTTGTGAGGCCACAATCATCGATCTATGGTAGGTCCCATGTGATCAACGTAAGAGTTGGTTAGGATGAGAAATAACCTCCTTTCTAGTAAGGATGCTCAGCTAGAGGACCATTGAATCGGGAGCAATCCTGATACATGATTTGCTGATTTTTCAATATGCTAGGCTCAAGCATGAAGTTCATTTCAATTTTATAATTTTACTTGAACCATAGACATTTGCAATTTCACCATTAACAATTTGTTGCAGTAACCAAGATCACCAGAAGAAAACACCATCAAAAAGTACAC
>ML781931.1:803235-820480 GCA_009831015.1 Picea engelmannii | reverse complement strand
AACTGAGTTATTGCATCAACCTTGAGAGGATCGACCATGATCCCTATTGTTGACACTATGAAACCTAAAAATCATCTTGACGTTACGCAGAAGCTGCACTTGTTTGGATTCAGGTGAATCCGAAAGTAGCGACAACGTTCGAAGATAAGTCAGAGGTGTGTGGGATGATCCGTTCTCTTGCGAGATCGTGATGCTAAATCATCTAGAAAGGCCTTGACTATATTCTTGAGGTCATGGAAAGAAAAATACATGGCCCGCTGAAATGTGGCTCCAACATTTTTGAGACCAAAAGGCATTTTACGATGTGCGAATGTACCCCATGGGCAGATGAATGTCGTTTTGTGTTGGTCTTCGGGTTTGGTTTGGATTTGATTATATCTTGAAAAACCATCCATGAAAGAAAAGGCTTCACAACTTGCACATTCATCAATGATCTAGTCGATGAACGGTGTGGGGAAATTATCTTTGAGACATGCCTTGTTCAAATCACAAAAGTCAGTACATACACAAATTGTGCCTTGTTTTTTATTGACCGACACGGGGTTTGACACCCATTGGGTCAAATGGATCGGATAAATAAACCCGGATTTTAGTAGTTTATCAACCTCAACCTTAATGGCTGCTTCTTTCTTAGGATTAACTGGATGAATCTTCTTTCGAACCGGCTTGGCATTAGGATACGTCGTAATTTCATGTTCAACTATTCTTGGATCGATGCCTGGAATTTCCTCATAAGACCAGGAAAAAACGTCCCAGAATTCTTTGAAAAGATCTGTGTAGATTTGAATCTCTTCGGGGGAGAAGTCCGCTCTGATGAAGACATTCTCCACGATGCCAAGGTTTCAGGAGATATTGATCGGTAAGGTTTCAGCGATAGTTTCCATATTACCTTCAGCATAAACCTCGTGTGTAGCTAAGGGATTAATAGGACAAGACCGATATCCCATCATGGTCACGATGAATTATCCTGCTTCAATTTGGCTTAACTCTAGGAGGAAGTATGATCTGTGATGAAGATCTTCCTAGGGTTTATCTGGACTAGTCATTGCTTCAATTATTGCTTCATAAGAGGGCAAGACTAAGTCCAATGAATCGGTGTGAGTGAGAGAACCTTGAGCCCAAACAGGCTCTAGAAGTGGATCTAACTCTTGTGAAGGAGTTGGATTAGTGTGGGCTGAAGTTTGCTGGACTAAGGAGTATGCTACTTCAACTATGGATAAGGGCATGGACATGCCTGTGTGTCTTGTCTCATCCATCATGGCTGATGGGGAAGGAAGTGTCCACAGATCGTCGAAGTAAGTCGTGAGGAATGACGAAACTTGAAAAATATCAACCTTATGGTGATTTGATATAAACTTGATATCACCTTGAGGGGGCGGGTAATCAATGGTACCCATCAAAGATGGGCACAAACCAACCCCTACGTTGACGATGACTGGTTGAGGATTATCAATCATCAGGACCGTGGATGCCCCCAAAGTAGGGTTAGGTTTGGAGAAGGACAATTGATTGATGGTCACTATCCGACCATCATGTGGAAACAACAAGACCTGGAAAACTGTAGCAACCACAACTTGCATGGCATAAGTCTAACTCCTTCCTGACAAATAGTGAAGGGGAGCATCGACTACCTCTACTTCGACACACATGGTCTTCCCTCCTAACTGCACGGGGAAAGAAGGAACGATACCATGTGGTTGGAATGAATGACCATCAAAAGCGATGAGGAGAGTAGGTGATGGAGACAAAATGGGCTGGCTAACGTCCTTCCAACATGCCAATGACATAACGCATGTCGAGGCTCCCTCATCAACCACCGTGTAGAAGATATTCTGAGTAAAAATTTTCGTGGGATAAGCCACTACTATCTAAAATGCTACGTGGTTAGGTAGACGAGGTTTTAAGTCGGTTGTATCTAGCATGATTGTACCCAGATTACAAGTCTTGGTAGATCCTAAAGCGGTTAACAAGGATTTCCTCTCAGAAGGGCATCTTTGGAGGACCTCCAAAGCGGACATCACGTAAGGGGTTTGTGATAAATCTTCCACCACAGAGTAGTTCTGGGCGGCCCTTGCATTTGGGTTATGAGAAGCGTTTTTGAATGTGCCTTTTGGAATGCATGTCATTGTTTCACCCAACGTCTTCTCAATCTATAGAGGAAGAGATGGGAGTTCAACTTCTTTACCCTTCTCAGAAGTACTTGGTTTACTATAGTCATGCACTCTAGTTTATATAAAAGCATCACCCCTCACCATATATACATTCGTGGATGTGGGGTTGTTCACAGGCGGAGAGGGGTATTGGCTGCCCCCTTCCGTGCTTGTAGAGGCTTGGGTTAGGTTTTTCCCATGTTAAAATAGATTGGTCAACATAGCATGTTGTTGCTACGTTACAAATTTTTGGGCCTCTGCAAGTCAAGGACATAGATGGGTCGAGTGGTATTCCACGCACAAGTTGCATGGATACCTCACCTTCTATTTTTCAGTATTGTCCCAGCCAGCATTATCGGTAGGTTTTTTTATCCCCCTTACCCTTCTTTCGTTGTTTTTTCTTTCCTTTAGGTTGCTGGGTGGCCTTTGGGTTAATCGATTGCACTATGTGTAACTTCGACATTTTGGTAGGGGGAGCAGCCAAAATAGTAGTTTGGCTAGCCGCTGTGTGTTGTATAGATAACTACTACAACTGCTTCGTCAATTGCTCAGTGAAATTTGTTTGTGCTGAACCAACAATACTGTCGGCATGTGGTCCGACTCTCTGTCTAGTTTTATCCAGTATTGAGTGTGGCGCATCTTGCAAGATGTTGTATAATAAACCAGATTGAGAATATATGAGCTCAAATTGTTGAGCTCTCATGATGGCATCTTCTTCGGAGAATACTCCTGACGTTGTGAAATCTTTGGATAACTGCATGACCAAAGACTTAAGGAACCACTCAAGCAGGAATGCTGGTGGGACTAGCACCTTAATTAGACTCTTCTGGCGTCTCCATTCTCAGATGTGATTAGAGATATGGTCCGCTGTTGTCTGTTCGAAATTGGCCAGCAGCTCTGTGTCAGCGTCGTATCTCATAGGTAACTGGAAATGGTTTAGGAAAGCCATTGCCAGCTCACTAAAGGAAGAGTATCTTGAGTGATCGATCTCAATGTACCATTTCACGACACTCCCAATGAGAGTATGTTGAAACAATTGCAACTGTACGAAGTCATATTTCAATGAATTAGATGAGCACCAAAGATGGAAGGTAGTCACATGATCACTTGGATCTTCTTTAGGCTTGGCTTTGAACTTTGGAATATCCAAAGGCAACTTCATCGGCATAGGAGGCCAATGCATATCGTGACAAATGGGGTCATTCAACAACCTTGTCAAATCTGGCAAGTGCAAAGTCGCCAGGAAAGGTAGTTTGGGTTGTTGGTGATAACCTGGGAAAAAGGGGCTTGGAGTTTGAATGAAACCAGGTTGCCAGGAAAAATTTGGCTGCTAGCCTGGATTCTGGTAGAAACCATGGCCTTGGCCAGCGTATGGATTTTGCATATGTGGAGACATCATTGGCTGATTTCCCAAATAGGACATAGATGGTTGGGCATGCATTATATTTGAAGGACTCTGGGAAGGGTTGCCCCATGACGGTCCCGTGGGGATAGGCATAGTAGTTTGTCTGGGGTTCCATTGATTGTGGAAAGAATTACCCTAGATCGACATTCCAGACAAGGGAATGGATCCTTGCCCAAAATTCCAAGGCCCTAATGCGGAAGAAGTTCCTGGGTTTTCCCCCTATGTAGGAATAGTACCCTGCATAGGAATAGATTGTCCAAAACTGGGATTGCCCCTAGTCGGGAAGGTGGCTGACGAGAAGGAATTATTATCAAACGTTCTAGCCAAAGAAATTGGTGTCGAACCTATCGGCATGTTATGCGAAGGTGGTCCTTGACTCCCCACTCCAAATAAGCTATGGTATGTAGGTTTCCCGATGGACTGCTAATGCGAGCCATCGAGTGAAGGGGACAAAGGAGGGATATGACCTCCTCTGTAAGGGAAAGCGTTAAAAGGAGTAGGAGTGCCCCCTATGTGACTTTGTAGAGGAGCGCTAGAGCTCCCTACCCCCAGACCTGAAGTCTGTAAAGTGGAGTAGGAAAGTACAGGACTTGTGCCTGAACTAGGCATCCCGTATGAGAATGGAAGGCATGTTGCACTTGGTGTGAAAGGGTTTGTGGCTGCTGCCAAAGATGCGACCAGACCACTGTGCGATGTAGAAGCGGTCAATACCATGGTGGCTTGGACCGATGACAATGGGTTAGGAGGTGAAAACTCTCCTGTGGTGACAACTGTAGTGGTAATTGAAGAATTCCCAAAAGGAGTAATAGCATTTGTTTCCATTGCTATGTGCAACATTGTCTAGCGCTCGTAAAATTGAATTGGTGCGATGAAAGGTGCCAAGAAATCAGTGGTTGGGGTTTCAACCGGGCCAAGAGTGTTCTCTTCAAGGTCCAAAATAGTCAATTCCTTTGGGTGTTGGTCAGGCACAATTTCTTGTAACCCGGTCGCTTCAAAAGACCCATGTTGGTCTAGCTTTCGCCTTAAGGGTGGTAGGGGTGGCTCCTGTGTAACTGACGGCAGGCCAAGAAGCCTTCGTGATTGACAGAGTTCATGATCCTCCACTGTGTGAGAAGATCAAAGCCACTCTAGGGTATTCTAAACTTTCAAAAGTAACACACACTAAAAAATTCCCTAGAAGATAAGATAGGAAAACACTAAATTAATTGGAAGAACAGTTACAACAACCAACACTAGAGCAACTTACCAGTGCAAGTGCAACTCAAACACGGAAGCACCCTCTGGGTATACTATGCAAAGAGTGGCTCGATTTCTATCCTAGGTACCATGTTATACCCCCACAATCACCTGTGTATGTCCCTAAAATAGATAGGAAACTAGGTTGCCAGCGCGCAAACAGTCACCAGGCGGGTACAGTCGAAAGTCAGGTAGACCACAATGAGTAGGGTATCGAGCCCGAAAACTATCAAGGGTATCGAAAGCAAGTGGTATGGAATAAAACTGAGGACCTCGAATGGATTCGAGACCCATGAAGCCCCGTGGAAAATGCAATCAACGGAATCTTAAAACAAGCCCTCTATATGTGTTCTCCACTACGATTGGTCCAACTTTGGAGGGGTTATCTCCGCTACCTTTCCGCACGCGACCTCATGTTTATCCCCTGTGTTAGAGGGGGGTCTCGGATAACTTTCATGATACTGGACTTAGACACTCCCTAACTCAGACTCCAATGTTTGATTTTAAATGGCCTTGAAGAGTTTCCTCTCCAACCTAATTCAAGGCCCTAATCCTGAACTAGTTGGTTAACCCTCCAAACATAGAAGTCTAATAAATTTTAGATTTAGCGTTAATTTTATGGCGTTGTATTATGTCAAGGGGTATGAAAGTGAAACTGATGAGGTGTAAAAGATGAAAGAAAAAAATGAATAAAAAAAAGATGGAAACAAAAAACTTTTACTTAATGCAAAATTTCAACAACTTTTCAATATATATATATATTTAATTTTCTAAGATTTTAGACAACAAACTCAAAAGAAATTTCACTTGCCTACAAGATACTTATGATCTAAGTAAACTGCAAAAAATTATGAAATAAACGACTTTTCCCTGGCTAATAATGCAGAAACACACTCTTCAACCAAACAAGAAAATGAAAGAGATTTTTTATTTATTTAAACGCTGATAAAGCAAAAAGGAAAAATACCAACAAGTAAAAACCATGAAAAAACAATTTTGACCTAATCGCAGATCGCAAAGAATCACTTCAACAAATCACACACTAGTAACTTTTAAAAAATGACTCTCACACTTGTCTAAAAACCCCAAAAAATTCTTTTTTATGACAACTTTTAAATGAGAAAAAGCAAGCTAAGGGTAAGATTAATCCTAAGCTACTGACTGCTAAGACAAAGATTTAAACACTTGAGAGGTATAATTCTCATCAAGGGAAAGGATGACTTCCTTACCCTTAAAAAAAATTATCCTGTACAAGCACGCTACTGTTGATACAACAACAGGCGTGTGAACGCGAGTTGTATAGAGATAGAGGGCGTGTACACATGGGATGACCTTGTACAGGCCACATGTATCTCTAAACTCTAAAAAAAAATAACAACAAACAACCCAAACCAGGAAGAGACCACTGATATTGGTAACCAGGATCCCTTGAAGGCTTGGACACTCTTTTTAATAGAAAAAGAAAACAATGTAAGGAAAATTTTTGTAAGAAAAACCAATATGAGACAAGACTGCAAACAACCAAGACTTAGAAAGAATCCCAGAAAACCCCTGAGAATGTCTGATTCTGACAGGGAAGAGGATGACTGCCTCAAAAATTCTCTGGACTCTACATGCTACTGTTACCTCCTTAGCTAGCGTTCGCATGCGGGCTGTAAGAAAGTAGGGCATGGGTACACGCGTGGAGACCTTATCCAGGACACATGTACCTCTGTGGGTCCCGACAAACCTCTATGGGTCCCAAAAAACACAGTTAAGAAAATAACAGAGAAATCTGGTATGGTAAACCAGACTCTCTGCTAGCTCAGACTTTGTAGAAACAATAAAAAAAAAAAAAGGCAAGAAAAACTAGTCTTTTAAACTACCCAAAAAACAAATAAAATTCTTAGGAACCCTAGAGATCTCCCCAGTACAGTCGCCAATTTTGTTGTGAGGGAAATCTCCTTACAGACTAGAAAATAGGGTTATGCTTTGCATGCAGATATGACCAAGAAAAAATCTACTTTCTACCTTCGTCCCCAGACTTAAATCCCATTTCCTTTTAGTAAATACATGGCTAGATCAACCTATCTTGTTCCAGGGATTCGATGTCGATCCCTTGTCGCACTTGATTACTTGTCCGCAGTTCTCCTTCCAAAGCTGACCTGCATACAAGACAAATAACAACTACACATGTATCCTACCTATAGACTAACGGGTTAGAGGTTCAAATATGCACTTAACAAACTATGAATAACTCATGAATTGGGACGGGAAAAGCATTTTCTTTATTACTTTGAATGAGTCAAATTATAAAAAGTTGAGACCGACCACCACTCCATGAACCTAATCCTGAGCTCCTCTTCAACTATCCTCCAACTTCTTTGCTTAGTATCTCTTCTGACACAAGGATGGCTAAAGGGTTGGGACAATGGGAATATGCAAATGGGCAGAGTTTCTTTGCTATATTTTTCCTCTCTCCAAATGGGACCCCTAGCCCTTCTTTTATAGGCTAGAAGAAGCTAGGTATTTGGATGAACCCTCGGCCATGCATGGCTAGGAGTTTCAATTAACTCACCCAGAGCTGTGTGTTCCATCAACAACTTTCCTTTTTTTGTGCTTTTGTCTGTCCAGGTGGGCTGTTTTAGGTCAGCTAGTGTGTACACGCGTGTAGTAATAGAGTAGGGCACGTGGGCCTTTATAAAAGAGGTTTTTTAAAGAGTTGTTCAACAGTGCTTTGGCAGAGAAGGGATATGAGATGGCCTGATGCCAGTTAAGCATGTATGGTGCAATCTAGGGTTATAACAAATATCCTCTTGGATTCTAGACCCCTAATACTAAGACATAAAGATTCTAACATTGGACACTAACATTCCTTTAAATATAGTTAAACTAGTTAAAAGGAAAAGAGGAATAAAGCATGATGTACATTTTTCGGAAGCTTGTCCTCGCTTAATCCGGGATGAACTTGATCTTAATGATATTTGCAATCCAATAGACAACCAAGACAACACACACTTCCTACTCTACCAAGATTAGTTTAAACTAGATTCATGAATAAAAGAAAAGTATAGGCAATCATACACAAACTTGAAGGAAATAGGCCAAGCATATATTAACGAGAACATTACAAGGCACTTACAAACTGTAGATGCAGTTGCAACAACCTTTCCAAGTCCTTCTTGTCCAACCCCTTGCTTGAAATATCCATGATCGAAATGACAATACTTTTTGCTGATTATTCTCCTCCTCTTCACCATGAGAATGCCTCCTTTTATAGGATTTGAGAGGATTAACCACCTTAGTTATATTTAGAATAAGTTGAGGATATGACTCCATCAATTGTGGAATCTCCCTTTGATGCAACCTAAATTTTGGATACGAGCTAAACCAACTTGGATCATCTCTAGTTGTCTTTAGAGATAAGGGGGATTTCTTCCGATGATTCTCTCAACCAATCAAAGCTCCCTCAAAACTGGCAAAAGAGCCTTGCAATGCTTCTTGCTAGATGGACAGGGAGTGCTAGCACTCCCTACATATGCGCAAGGGAGCACTGATCTTACAAAATTTCGTTAAGATGACCATTTCTTAAGGAAAAATATTTTTCTTAGCTTGTCAAATGACATGGTTTCCCCTTCCAACATGTTCTAGAGGATGTATCAAGTGTTTCCATGGTGACGTTCGCAATGTGACATATGCAGAACAAAACGAAGAAATTTATGATACTTGTGACAAAAGTGAGACACTTGTGATAATGATATTGTGACATTATCGAAGTGAGGAATTTTGACGTGTAATAGAGAGACCCTGTGATGCAGACCGCCTCCCTCATATGGGGTCCACTCGACCTCCTGGTCTAGGATTGTTTGTAATTGGGAGCCGAATCGACTCTCTGGGCCCTGTTGAGCCCCTAAAATCATTTACACATGTCCTTTCATTCTATGTGCAGGTCCATGGATGAACCTTCAGGCTCTTACTAAGCCCATTCTCCTTTGAAAATAATTTCAGGCCCCTTGCTCGCCTTCTCAGGCCAACACCTTACATGATCGAAGACTGTGACCAAGCGCTAGTTAATAGTGCACTATTTTGGTCCTTCAATGATTTCTCCAAGTTCATTTTATTTTAAAATTTTTTAAGCTGGCCTTAGCCATTTTCCTCTGGTGGTAGTAGCTTGTGACCGAGGGCTTTGACCAAGCGCCAAGCCGAAAGGTGCTAATTCAGTGCTACGACCTTCAGTGATTTCAGACTACGTCCAAATACACACAACATCCATAAAGTGCTGATCTCCGAAGAGGCGGATTAGACATCTCCTCTCTCCATATATAAATGACTCAGGTTATGTTTCTGGGCTTCAAGTATTTCTTCACAATGTCATTTCCACAAATCTCTCGGATTGCCGAAACAAAAGTTATGCTGAGTCTCATTTCGACGACCCACAATGCTCCGACCAATGGACAGTTGAGATGAATCTCCTTCTGGCTTTGATGATTTCCTTTGGATACACCAACACACACAACACTTACAAAGTGTTGGGCACCGAAAAGGATTAGATGGACTGACGATCCCTATTCCTCCACGTGTCCCCTTCTGGATCAACGAATAGAATTCCTTCCGGGAATTTAGGTATTTTTACCTGTCTACACAATGATGTGGAATCTCCGAAGTGCAAAGTCCCTAAACTCTAGATCTTTTACCATGCATTCTCTCCAACAGACGGTTCAGATTGACTCAGGGGATTCGGGCCTTTGGGAGTCCTTAAAAATGTTGTGCTATGTTTTCTTTGGAGTGCCATACCTCCAAACCTTCGGATTTGCTGTCACCTATCCTTCCATTGATATACGACTCACAATGCTTTGGGCCTCTGACTTTGGAATATTTTGAAACACTATGCCCCAAATCTCCCAAAGAGTCAAATTTTCAGAGTGTCAAATCTTCTGACACACATCCTTAGCAATGAACAACTGTGATGGCCTCTGGGAGTCTGACCACTTCACATATACTTTCTTTAATTCCTCCAGAGTGACCCTTCTTTGGAGTATGAGATCTCCTACCACGTGTCCCTTGCAACGAATGAATGAGATCTTCTCTGCTATTAGGAGCTTCGATTTTCCTATCTGCTCCAACACTGTATGCTCCTAAAGTTTCTCTCTGCCGAACTATAGGATCTACTGCCATGTTTTCCTGGTGCCAATGAGTAGGATATACTCCAACCTTCGAGACTTTGGCGATCCTGACTTCTCCACATGCCCAATATATCGAATGCATGAAGCTCAAAGGATTTCACCAATTAACCGTTGTGCAACTCCTCCTGGTCCAATGCCTGTCTACTCTCCGAAAAAATCTCGAATGGATCTCAGTCATTGATTTTCACTCTTCTATAACTCCTCCTTGAGTTTGATCCATGACTTCAGACAAACACACAAAATTTTAACAACTTGTAGGGTTAAACCTCAAGCTACTCACCTGGATCTGATGACTCATGATCCTCATGCCTAGATTCGACAAGAAATATTTTTCCTTCTCCGTGCACAATCCTTCTCCTGTATGGATTTAATCTAATGGTCCATATCGTTCCTAACAACTGATCCAACGACTATTATCATTTCTCCTCACTGTTGCTACTACACTTTCCTTCTGATGAAGTATTTTCCAATTTTTTTTCAAAGGTTTGGCCTTTGAATCTCCCTCTACGAACTGACTAATCGGACTACACCTACACTACACCTCCTGAGATCCTAACTCCTTCAAGTGTTTTTAAAGGACCTTGGCCTTTGAATTTCCCTCTATAAATCCCGGTGACTTGTCTTCTGCCTGCTTTATTTAAATGCTATTCCTTCTGAGCTTTTGTCAACTTTAAGGTACTTAGGTCCAGTGCACACTTGTGATACTTCTCCAAAATAGGAACCTTAGAAGGTTCTCACCTTCTTATCTCCTTGGAGAGTCCTCATGTACAATGACACTATCCCTCCTGAGCTTTGGCTTGCTCAAATATTTGAGGGTCTTGGCCCTTTGTTCCTTCAAAGGAATTCTTCTACCCTCTTGACAGTCTATGCTCATCCTCCTGAGCTTATGGACTTTGAAATGGTTTTCAATTCATTCCTGGCACTGGGTTCTCTTTGAGTATTGGACTCCAAGGATTCCAACCACACACGCCTTGCACTTGTCTCCCCTAAGACTTTCTCAACACCTATGTAAGTGTTGGACCAGTGCACTCCTTACATGGGTATTCTCCTATGTCCTGAACTCTTCAGGATCACTGGTAGAATCCTTGGATCCATTGCATAAATTTTCCCCAGAGTGTTTAGTAACTATTGTCCGCCTTCTCCTCCAACTAGCTATCAGAGTGTTTAGTAACTATGATGTGCACTCCTCGTACTATTCCTTGTGATATTCAAAATGGTTTTGGCGTTTCCACTTGACACACTCTCTCTCCGAACTTGACACAGAGTCCAAGTGAAGTCCTTACACTGGCTTCACAGAGTTTCAATACTTTGGTTTGCACTCCTTGCACAAGCCTAAGAGCCAATAATTACCCATAAATTAACAAATATAAAGAAGTCTATATAAACCTACAAATGAAACCTATTTGCATACATCTACAACATACATAAATAAATACAGAGAAAATTTAGAAAATTACCATTCATAACACATAAAGACACAAACACCTCATATGCAGGAAAAACAACTTTTGTATTATATCTTAATGCTTCCGTACAAGATTTACAAAGAATAGATTTCTACATAGTATTCAACACTTCCTCTCCTCTCTTGAGCTCTCTCTACTTTCTCATATACAACTCTTTGTCCTAATGAATCTTGAAAAACAAGGATCTTTTACAAAATAGGGGCTCCTCGAGCCTTCCCTCCATCCACCTACTTTCATTGAATTGCATTGAATTACATTCAATGAGAATCTAGTCCAAATCAGATCTACATCCATCCTACTATCATCCATTAAAGGCAACCCTGTATATTACAATAAATCAGCCTGTACAAAGACATAGGATCAATTTTCCTTAAACCTCACAGGCTTAAATTACATTTAATTGCATTAAATTTTTTAAATTGGGTTCAAAATGAGAGGGTTGATGCCTCTCTTTCCTTGGAACCTGCTCCTCCTTGTGTGATGATGCACTTATTTACTGGCACTGATGAGGTGGAGCGATGATCTTTCATCATACTCCCATGTTGACAAAAATCATGAGCTCCTTCTCATGGATCCCCTACTAATGCTGTTGAGATCGTACAGGGTTCAAAATTTGAATTTGAAGTTGTCCATCTGCTCCTCTTCCTTGTTGTTGTTATTTCTCTCCTATTATTGCAGGTCCTCCTCTGATTAGATTCCTTTTGTTGCTGGATTCCACCTCTGTTTCTCCCAACATCAACCTCCTTATCTCCTCTATTACTTTGTCTAGCTGGTCTACTGGCCGACTCCTCTTTTACAGTCTGCTCTGCTGCAACATCTCCTCTCATCAACTTCCAACCTGACTTGTTGGAAAAGATGAATCTTCACTATTACCCTTTCCTCCAGGGATTCCACTTATTCACACAAATCAAGGGGAAAATAAATATGATCTCTCATGCTGCTTCCATCTCCCATGGCACTAGCTTTCCACTCCACTACAGATCCAAACTATGTAGCCATGTTACCGAGCTTCTGCTTAGCCATCTCCTCTAACAATACTCCTTCTATCAACTCCTCTCTTTGTGCTGGTACAAGTCCATCTTTACCCAGCTGCTCCTCATTCTAGAATTCTTCCTCACTCTTCACAACTGCATCCCTCTAGTAGTCTTCTTCTATGTCTGGATTGCTCAACCAATTCTCCATCATCTTCAACTCTTGCTCCCATTGAGTGAGAATATATTCTGAATGATTCTCTTCTTATTTCATCTCTTGGGAAGATGTCAATGTCTTCTTTTTCTCCTCTTTTATGAAAGTCTTGGATGGATTTTTCTCCTCTGCTTCACCTTCAACATGTGCACTAGCCTCTACTGGGATGCTTGGTTGGAATATATTGATTCCTCCAATGATTAGAATGTGCCTCTGATCCTCCTCCTCTATCAAGACTGCTTGATGATCTGAACTCCTCTCTGAGTTCATTAGACTCTCAAACAATCTCATCTCATCCTCCTTTCCCACTTGGAAATCTAAGGTTTCACTCCTGCCCTCTTGGCATTCTATGATATCTTTGACTGATCCCATCTCATTTCCCTCCTGTAAATCTAAAAGTTCACTTCTGCTGTCCTGGTAGTCTATAATATCTCTAATTGATATCTCTCTATTTACCTCTTGGCAATCTGAACCTTTATCTCTACCCTCCTAACAGTATATGAGATCTTCAACCAATCTCTCCTCCTCATCACTAAGGTTTCTTTCTGCCTCTGGTTCAAAAATGTAAACCATCTCCTCCTCTGTGGCACTCAGGGTTTAAAAAATCCTCAACCACCTCCTCAAATTTTTCTTTTGCCTTCTCGAAATCAACTGCTGGATATGCCAATTCACTTTTCTCTTTAAGGGCCATTCATACTTCCAACTTCCTAGTTCTTTCTGTTGCATCCTCAACATTAACCAATTGAGATATTCTCTCATCTCTCCGAGCTCTTTTTCCTTCTACTCTTTGCTCACATGCTGGTGGCCTCCTTGATATTTCTGCTTATGGCCTTTAGTAGCCATATTTTAGCTCTGATTTCAAGAACACAACTAGTTCTTCTCTTTTATCCCACTTGACCATTTGTTGTCTGATACACACCTTGCAAAAATTTTCATAGAGCATCAATTCTCTGTCTTCTCCTCTCCTACCTGCTGTTTACAAAAAAAAAAAGGTTTTGATACCACTTGATGCAGACCCCCTCCCTCACTCGAGGTCCACTTGAACTCCCGGTCTAGGATCATTTGTAATCGGGAGCCGAATCGGCTCTTCAGGCCCTGTTGAGCCCCTAAAATCCTTTACACAGGTACTTTCATTCTATGTGCAGGTCCATGGATGAACCCACAGGATATTACTAATCCCCTTGTCCTTTGAAAATGGTTTTATCCCCCTAGCCCTCTTTCTTAGGAAAACTCCTTACATGACCGAAGACTGTGACCATGCACTAGTCAATAACGCACTATTTCGGTCCTTCGACGATTTCTCCAAGTCCGTTTCCTTTAAAAAAAATTAAACTAGCCTTAGCCCTTTTCCTCTAGTGGAAATAACTTGTGACTGAGGGATGTGACCAAGAACCAAGACAAAAGGCACTAATTCAATGCTATGACCTTCGACAATTTCAGACCGCGTCCAAACACACACAACATCCATAAAGTGTCGATCGTCGAAGAGGTGGATCGAATGACTCTCCTCTCTCCATGGATCAACAACTCAGATTATGTTCTATGATTCAGGGTTTTCTTCACAACGTCCTTTCCAGAAATATCTTGGACTTCCAAAACAACAATTACACCGAGTCTCATATTGACGACCCACAATACTTCGACCAATGGATGATCTAGATCAATCCTCTTTGGGCTTCGATGATTTCCTTTAGCTACACCAACACACGCATAATGCTTACAAAGTGCTGGGAACAAAAAAGGAGTAGATCAGCTGAGCCCTATTCCTCCATGTGTCCCCTTCTAGATCAACGACTAGAATGCCTTTCGAGAATTTGAGGATTTTTCCCTATTTACACAATGACGTGGAATCGTCGAAGTGAAAATTCCCCGAACTCTAGATCTTTCGCCACACGTTCTCTCCAATGGATGGTTCAGATTGACTCCAGGGCTTTGGGCCTTTGGGAGTCCTTTACAATATTGTGCAATGTTTTCTCTGGAGTGCTGAACCTTTGCACCTTCAGATCTGTTGTCGCCTATCCTTCCTTTGATATACATCTCATAATACTTCATGACTCCGACTTCGGCATATTTTGAAACATTATGCTCCAAATCTCCTAGAGTGTCAGATATTCTGACACACGTCCTTAGCAACGGACGACTACAATGGCCTCTAGGAATCTGACACTTCTAGAGTCCGACCACTTCACATATACTTTCTTCAATTCCTCCGAAGTGACCCTTCTTCAGAGTACGAGATCTCCCGCCACGTGTTCCTTGCAATAGACGACTGAGATCTTCTGTGCTGTTCAGAACTTCAAAGATCCTATATACTACAACACTATATGCTCTTGGAGTTCCAGTCTGCTAGACTTCAAGATCTTCTGCCACGTGTTCCTAGTGCCAACAACCAAGATCTACTCTGGCCTTTGGGACTTCAATGATCCCTACTTCTCCATGCGCCCAATCTCCCAAATGTACGAAGTCCAAAGGATTTCACTAATTAACCCCCACGCAACTCCTCCTAGACCAATGACTGTCCTCTCTTCGAAAAACTCCCAAATGGATCTCAATCATTGATTTCTCCTCTTCAATAAATCCTCCTTGAGTTCTATCCACAACTTCGATCGAACGCACAAAATTTTAACAACTTGCAGGGTTAAACCTCAAGCTACTTACCTGGATCCGACAACTCATGATCCTCATGCCTAGATCTGACAGACGATATTTTTCCTTCTCAGTGCATGCTCCTTATCCTGTCTAGACTCAATATAATGATATAGAGCTCTCCTAGAAGCTGATCCAATGACCACTATCATTTCTCTTCGCTGCTTCTACTGTGCTTTCCTTCTGATGAAGGATTTTTCAAAATTTTTCAAAGGTTTGGCATTTGAATATTCCTATGTGATCAAATCGCTCAACCTACACTTGTGATACACCTCCTAATATCCTAACTCCTTTGAGGGTTTTTAAATGACCTTGGCCTTCAAACTTCCCTCTGCAAATGCTAGTGACTTGGCTTTTGCCAGCGCTATATGAATGTTATTCCTTCTGATCTTTTGTCAACTTCAAGGGACTTAGGTCCTGATGCACACTTGTGATGCTTCTCCAAATTAGGAACCTTATAAATTTCTCACCTTCGACACTCCTTGCAGAGTCCTCATACACAATGGCACTATCCCTCCTGAGCTTTGGATTTCTCAAATCTCTAAGGGTCTTGGCCCTTTGTTCCTTCAAAGGAATTCTTATGCCCTCCTAGCACTCTGTGCTCATCCTCCTAAGCTTATGGACTTTGAAATGGTCCTCAGTGCATTCCTGCCACTGGCTTCTCTTCAAGTCTTGGACTCCAAGGACCCCAACCAGACACTCCTTTCGCTTGTCTCCTCTGAGACTTTCTCAACACCTATATAAGTCTTGGCCCAATGCACTCCTTACATGTTCTTCTCTTGAGTCTTGAACTCTTCATGCTCACTAGTGCACTCCTTGCATCCCTTGCATAACTTTTCCCTTGAGTGTTCAATAACTCTGGTATTCCTTCTCCTCCAACTAGATATCAAAGTGTTCATTAACTTTGATGTGAAATCCTTGCACTATTCCTTCTGACCTTCATAATGGTTCTGGTGTGCCCACCTGGAACGCTCTCTCTCTGAACTCAACACATATTCCAAGTTCACTCCTTGCACTGGCTTCACAGAGTTTCAATACTCTAGTGTGCACTCCATGCACAAGCCTAAGAACCCATAACTACCCATAAATTCAAAAAGATATAGAAGTATATCTAAACCTACAAATGAAACTATTTTCATACATCTATAACATACATAAATAAATATAGAGAACATTCAAAAAATAAACATTCATCACACATAAAGACACAAACACCTCATATGCAGGAAAAATTGCTTTTTTATTATATTTGAATGCTTATGTACAATATTTACAAAAGATAAACTGCTACAGAGTATTCAACACTTCCTCTCCTCTCTTGAGCTCTCTCTATTCGCTCATCTACAACTCTTCTTCCTAATGAATTTTGAAAAACAAATATCTTTTACAAAACAGGGGCTCCTTGAGCCTTCCCTCCATCCACTTACTTGCATTGAATTGCATTGAATTACATTCAATGGGAATCTAGTCCAAATCAGATATAGATCCCTCCTATTGTCAACCATTATAGGAGACCTTCTCTATTAAAATAACTCGGCATGTAAAAAGACATAGGCTCGATTTTCCTTAAAACTCACAGACTTAAATTACATTTAATTGCATTAAAATTTTTAAATTGGGTTCAAAATGAGAGGGATGGAACCTCTGTTTCCTTGGAACCTATTTCTCATTGTGAACTGATGCACTGCTTTGCTAGCACTGACGAGGTGGATATATTCTCTTGCATCACCCTGGGAAACCATATTGTACCTTGGAAGAGCACAGTGTTTGTGGGAATCATTAAGTCTTGAAAGGAACTTGGGAATGGCTTATGAAAATGGATAAGTCTCAGAGTGGACTATTAAGCAAGAGGGAAAAACCTAACTTGCCTTAGAGGATCAAAGCCATTGATTTATCACAGTGATCATATCTGGGCCATATATTGACCAGTGAGTGATATTTGACCTCAGTTGTCGATCTGGTGGGGTGGAGAAATCATGACCCTCGATCGAAGGT
>ML781931.1:773970-803214 GCA_009831015.1 Picea engelmannii | reverse complement strand
CTTTTGTGAGTGGTCCTGGAATTATCACGACCATCGATATCAACCATAAGTGTTTCGTATGTCTAACTATTGTAGTGTTTTTGTGTTGGGTCGACAAAGGACTCTGAATGACGAACCTCCGAGAGTGGGCCATAGTTTTTGATCTATCATAGGGTGTTCATGCTATATTATGGAATTTTATATTCATCTTATTGAATAAGTCAGAGTCCCATGGTCGGAATGATACTTGATACCTAGGTGGAGGCATTTTGAAATGAGGAGTGTGAGGGGTGATCTAGGTCATCCTCCAGGGCAAGAACCATGTGAAATATCCACAATAGATCATCACAACTATCACTACACAATACTAAGGAATGAGGTAATGTCACCATGATGTGTCATGCCGACGAGGACCCCAATGTATCCATGAGGAACATGTGTCACTAGGATTGAATGAAGGGAACGGGGGGAATCCCTATCAGATTGTACCTTGGGAGAGGCATTGTTGAACCCAAACCTTTAGATCCATGAGATCAATCGATATCGGTCGTTCGTTGGAAGACACTATTAAAAGTGGTCGTAAAACCTAGAAATGTTTTACCCCGATGGGAGGACCCCAATAATTAATTCAGAACATTGGTTGGAGGGAGACCTCGATGCATGATAGTCGTTGATTTACCACGGTGTTACCATTTTCCTTGGTGATATTATAGTGGGAGGTAACACTAGAGTCACGTGGAGATCCATGTGTTCAACAATAGTTTTTCCACGTGTCATAGTCCTTTGGAGGAGTGTGGCTATGACTCTGACCCGATGTGAATGCCACAAATCTTGTCGACTTGGAAAATAATGTGGTTGGGGTGACAAGTTTCACTAGGGGAAAAGTTGTGACCAAGGAACATATGAGGAGGTGGATTAGAGGGTAAACGAAATAACCCTAAATCCTGACCCTTATATCTTAGGGAAGAGATCTGGGTTGTCCATCATAGGGTTCCATTTAGAGTACCCTCTGGGAAAACACTTTGATAGAGGAGTTCCTAGATGGCATATCGACCATCTATCCGTCAGAGTGGAAGAAACCCCAAGAGCAGATACTAGACATCCATCGCAAAGGATGTTTCGGGACAAGCCAGGGGAATGCATTCCCAAATGGGGTCCTTGATGTGAAATGTCGACCATTGATCTGACATGACTAGAGATACTTTAAAATCTGATCTTGACTGTTCGTATAAAGGAACTATTTTTGGTGGATTATAGACATGAACCCTGATGGGGATGCTCTGAGGTAGGATCTAGACCATTAATCTACCGAATTTCAAAGGACCCCATAGAAGATTTGGACTATCCATCCCTAGATGGGAACCCACACCGATAATGGGAATTGCACTATGCATTGCATGGAAAAAAGGCCATGTGTCATAAAGATAGGATATGGCCGAGAAAACCCTAACCCAATCCTAGTTTTCCACCACTAGGCATCCGATAAATATTTGATCAGCTGGAAATGTAGCCATCAGTCTTAATTATCGAAGTGCGTTAGGTTATCCATCGTGGAATACTCCGTTGAGAGGATTTGATAGTGATGAGAGGTGATAGGAAGGGTCCAAAATAGTGTAGATAGAGATAGGATATGGTCAATTCCACGTATTCACCTCCTAGCATGACAGGTGTACCATAGGACCACGTCAGTGCCACATGGGAAGATGATGACGATAGGTTTCGATGTGGATGACACGTGGCAGTGAGGTGAACCTAACTTTGAGAGGCCATAAATTTCGATCTAGAGCTTTGTTTTGAGTGAAATTACTTTCGTTGGAAATCCCAGGATGAGCATAAGACAATGGTGCCATTTAAAGGGGTTTTTTAGATTTTTTTAAAGGAAAAAAATTGTAATACCCCATTCCCTAATAAGACTCTGTAACACATCCAACCCCCTAGGTAGAATTTAAGGGAATGGGGTAATAAAATTTTGTTCTCCTTAAAACACTCCAACTTCCTTTTCCATGATATCATTGTCTTCTGCTCATCAAGATATTTCCCACAATTATGATTTCACTCAAATCTGAGTTCGGGATCGAAAGTTATGGCCTCTCAAATTTTGGTCTTCTCACTGCCATGTGCCATACATGTGGAACTCTATCATAAGAATATACATATGTGGTGCTCACATGGTCCATCGATATACTTGTCACAATGGGTGGCACATGTGTGGCATTGGCCATGACCTAACTCTGTCCCCATTGTTTCAGACTCTTCCTATTGCCTCCCATCGTTATCAAAATTATCCCATCATAGTATTCCACCACAGATGACATGGTGCACTCTGATGGATCAATCTGATGAGTATCCTTCCCAATAGATTGTATATTCCCTTGTTGATTGGCTATGGATGAATAATATTGGCTTGCGATATCTTGGCCATATCATATCCTTGTGACACATAGACTCCTTTCCACGTGACACATAGTACATTCCCCCTATCTACATGGTCACCGTTTAAGGATTGATAGTCTAGATATTCCATGGGATTCTTTAGTCTTTTTCATATTGACATCCTGGATTCTATATCGAAGTGTCCACATTGGGGTACATATCCATAATCCACCCTGAAAGGTTCCTTGCAATGAATGAACATGATCCACTCTCGAAGCTCCTCCGGTTATGACATATCGACGGTCAGTGTGTCTCCTTAGAGATCCCCTCCTTAGAATGTACTTCCTAATCAATCCCAAAATTTCATCAAGATGGAAGGTCAATATATCCCCTCAGAGCTCCCCCATCCCTACAAAGGTATACGGTTAGATATACATCTCGGGGATCCTTCCTCAGAGTTAAAATGTTTGTTCTATTGCACAAAGTGTCTAGCGATGGATGGTTAGGATTTCCCCTCAGAGATCCTCCATCCGGAGGGGTAAACAACTAGATATTATTCTTGGGACTTCTTCTACCTTGACCTCGACCGATCGATCATCCATATCTTCCTTCAGAACTCCTCCATCAGAGTGTGTCCCAGGGATTCACTCCAATGGGCACTCTGCGATGGATGGCCCAGATCTCCCTCTCAAAGATCTAACCGTTAGGATTTGGAACAAGAACATAGGATTTCCCCAGCCTCCTCCTCACATGACCCTATATCTAGGGCCAATATTAGGGTGACATATATCATTGCAAGGTACCATATTTTTCATAATAGCCGAAAATAGAAATATTGCAGAGAATAACAACAAAACAACAAAATAGATGAAACCACAACACCAAAATAATACCTTTATTGATAGGAAAAAATGTTCACTTTCCTCTTCGAGGGGGAAACCTCTAGTATAGAAACACTCTATTACAACAATTCTCAAGAAAAAAACTTATCATGCCCTCGACTCCTATTTATACTAAATCTATCTAACAAAATAACATTCTAGAGGAAGATCTTCTAGAAGCAGAAGCTTCTATTAGGTCTTCTTACATTTGAATTATTCTTCCTTATTACTAGGACTTATTGATATTGACATTTATTACATGGAAATTGTATTATTCTACCTACGTGAGGGGTTAGGGAGGTTAGGTCCCTAACATTCCCTCCCCCTTAAAAATAGCCTTTTCCTCAAGGCTTGAGATGAGGAAATTGCTGCAAGAATGGTAGTTGGCTCCCATGTGGCATCTGCTAGAGTTGTATCTTTCCAATGGACTAACACTTCCTTGATGGTCCACTAACGAAGAAAATGCTCACACTGGTCCAAAAATTCTTATGGCTACAACCATATGGAGCCTTATTCATCCAACTCGGGAACACTGGTTTAGTTTTGGCACTTAGTTCCAATCACCTTCTTTAAGCAGGAGACATGAAAAATAGGGTGGAGCTTAGAATGACAGGGAAAGCTAGATGACAGACCACCTATACCACACACTTGAGAACTGTATAAGGATCATAAAATTTGGGTTCCAGTTTCAGAAAATGGTCGGACTTGAGTGAAGTCTGCTTATAAGGTTGTAGTCAAAGAAACAATCGGTCTCCTTCAACAAATTGATGTTCAAAGCGATCTTGATCTGCTTCTTTCTTCATGCGATTCTGAGCCATGAAAAAATTGTCTTTGAGGGTATGTAGAAAAACCTCTTTAATGGTAATAGTTTGGTCAACTACCTGGACCTTCAAGACACCAAGCATGTATGAGAGAACTGAAGGTGGATTTTATCCATATATTTCTTCAAAAGGCGTCATGCAAGTAGCTGTATGGTAAGAAGTGTTGTACCACCATTCATCTAGTAGTAACCATTGAGCCCATTGATTTTTCCTTTTAGATGAAAAACACCTCAAATATGGTTCCAAAAACTTGTTGACAACTTCAATTTGACCATCAGTTTGGGGATGATAGGAGGTGATGAGATGTAATTGGGTGCCCTGTATCCTGAACAGTTCCTACCAAAAATTACTGGTGAAAGTGGGATCTCAATTAGAAATAATAGGATGAGGCAGGCCTTGAAGCTTGAAGACATGATCCATGAAAAGTTGAGCCACAATGGAGGTGGTAAAAGGGTGTTGAAGAGCAAAAAAATGAGCATACTTGGAAAGACGATCAATATTGGCCCTTGGCCAAGTTTTGGGAGTTTCTTGGTCATGTTGATGTAGTTTGGGACTTCGACAACCCGTCGAAGGAGGAGTGCAAGATGAAGTAGATATCATGGGATCTCGACCCACTTTTGGGTCCCTTTTGGGTTTTTTGGATAATGTAACGGGATTGGGATGTCGGCTCATGGGATTTACCCATGTTTAGGCCTATTTTGTAAAGTATAAATAGATGTCTAGGCGAGGTAGGAAGGGCCCGATGTGCTAAGTGATAAATGAATGGCTAAGTGCTAGTATGGATTGTAAGGGCTTTGTGCATTCTATGTAAGACTTGTAGAGCTGAGTGAAAGTCCTTGTGTGAGACTGTATAGGGCTTTGTGATGTAACAAAAGGAATAAGGATCTAGCGAGTTGCACAGATCTTATGTCCTATGTAGAGTAAGGGTTTTGAAGGCTTTGTGCTTGTAATTGACTAATTGAAGACAATAAAGAAGAAGAGTTGGTGGAGGTAGCCCCAAGGTGGGGGTGAACCACATAAACACTGTGTTATGTGCTTTGTGCTTTGTCTTGATGTATTCACATGTTATTTGATAAGTGATTTGATATGTTTAGATATATCTATTTCTACTTTATGTTTATGATATGTGAGAATATTAGATCTGATCAAGATAGTCATGCTTAGTGCTTGATATGCTCATTACGATCCATTTATATTATAAGTTCTCAAATATTGTAGATTAGTGTAAATGCTGCAAAGCTCTGTTTTATCAGGGAAGTGAATAGTGATTGCATATCGAGGGACTGATGGTGCTAAGAGATGTAGTAAGTGTTATAATCATAGATCTGTGTCCCAGCTAAGGTGGTAGACACCTTAGTCTTGAAACCACCCCTGCCTCTACCTCGGGTGAGACTTCATCTGCTTCACAGGTGTTGCCAAAAGGGACGATAGTCAGGGATTTGTTGGTGCACTGTTGTAGCATTGAAACCTGGGTATGATCCTGTGCCAACAAATGGTTCCATTGCCAGGACCTGAAACTGTGATTGCTGGGAACTGAGAAAAAAAAATCTTTGTGCAAAGATTTGTCCTGAAGTTGTGAAAGCTCCATGCGTAGATCTGTTGCCCTAGTGCACAGTATTTTACTTAACCTGTGAATCTTTGTGCCAAGAGGAAGGTCAAATTTGAAGAAAAGAGGTTGGATCTGAAAGAAAGAAGCACGATTTGAATAAAAGAGGTTGGTTTTGAAAGAAAGAAGCACGATCTGAAGAAAAGAGGTCGTATCTGAAAGAAAGAAGCATGATCTGAGGAAAGGAAGTCAGATATGAAGGAAAGAAACAAGATCTGAAAGCTTTGTGCTCTAAGAAAGGTAAAAGTCAGAGTTCCTGATTAAAAGAGGTAAGATCTGCAAGCTCCGTGCTCTGATAAAGGTAAGAATAGTTAAATGTTTTAGATTCAGAAGCTTTGTTCTCTGTAGAAGTAAGATAAGTGGAATTTTTTTGTTTCTAGAGTATGGATCTAGTTATGTTTAATAAAATTTGTCCTACTTTGAAAACTAGGGTATTGATCGATGAAATAAGATTTGATAATAATAGATCTGATAAGAATAGTAAAAAATATGTTATACCTATGCATAGAAATAATGTTTGGACTAACGAATGGATGCAGGATCCCAGAAATAATTTATTACAAGTTAGCTCCTATGATCCTAGTGCACAGTACAAAAGAGGCTGGGGATCATTTAAAAGAAAGAGTGGATTTACCCTCTGTTACATTTGTAGAAAACCGGGACATCTTGCTAAAGAATTCCCTGGGAGAAGACCTAGTTGTCTTTGTTGAAAAGCTATGGACCATGAAGTATTGGATTTCCATAGAATGATTGTTAAGCTTGAAGGAATGAATCAAAATCAAGGAAAACCTAAGGAAGCTCCAAAGGATATAGTAGAACCCCAGGAAGAATCATATAAAATATTGCTACAGATGAGAGAAACCTTGAATGACCACCGAGATGTCATATTATCAGAGATCTTCAAAGGAAAAGAATTCATCAAAGAAAGAATAAGAGAATTCGACATTGACTGTGTTCTAGATGAAGAAACATAGGTGAATATCATGATCGAGGGAACTTGGGAAGCTATAGGGAGGCCTACTATGACTCCCTCATTAGGAGGAATAGGGTTATTCAGAGGAAAATTGGTAAATCTGTGTGGAAGGATTTCTCATATACCTATGACCGTCAATGGAACTTCGACAGAGGAAGATGTTGAGATTATTAAATTTTTTGAATATTGCGCCCTGTTTTCCATGTTAATAGGAAAACCTTGGATTGATAGAGATCAAGCTAGATGAAAGAAAGAAGAAGAGGTCTTGGAGCAGAAAAAACAAGAGTTAAAAGATTTCATGACTAGAAGGATCACATACTTGATTGAAGAACAAGATAACAAATCGAAGCTATTTGACACTAGAGACCTTGATGTCAAAGTTACAAGAACACTAGAAGACCCACAAAAGACTGAAGTACTTACTCTATATAAAGAAGAGGTATTACCCCTGAATCTTAGGAAAGAATCTCAACAACGCTCAATGACTATGTTAAAAGAAGACAAGAATCAGAATGGAAAAATACATACTGAGACAAAGCTCACTGGAAAGAAGGATAGAAACCTAAGTAAAAAGAGGGCTAAGATTGAAAAGTTATATAATATTCTAGAGGGAACTTCACAGAATTTTTTTTTGCAGAATTGGAGCTTCACTGGGATATCAGAACAACGACACATGGTACTTCGCCAGGGAAAAAAAATATAGCCATTGGGGATGATATATCCGTTCGACTCCCACTCTGAATGGGTCAAAAAGAATTTACAGATTGACACCAGACTCTTGGACCACACCATAATGGACAAAACAAGAGTTAATGAGGCTTAATACCCATTACAAGCAAACCATTTCCAAGTTGCCTACTTATCCCATCATTCCATGCATGGAGAACACTCTTGCTAACTGATAATTTGAAGCTCGCAGAATAAGCGAATTGTATACAATGATCATTGCACTATCATTGTTTGTTCTAGTGTCATATCTAAGATCATCATGACCCCGATAATTTTAATCCTGAGTGCGTATGTCCGACGAGCTCACCGCAGTTTAAGAATCAATAACATAAGTTATCCTCAACTTAATGATTGAAAGAGTCATGTTGGAGAGAGGAGTGTCTATAGGTGTATAAGCATCTTCGACGAGAGGACTGTCAACCTCTCCATCCACTACTCAAGCTGGTCCATCCCAACTAGTAGATGAAAAGAGAACTAAGCATAGGGATGATCTCGCAAATGCTAAGTTAATCCCGAGTATACTACCCACCTACCTACCACCTCTAAGCGATGTAATCAATCAAGACAATGTACCCATATATTTTGAGTACACTTTCATCACTACGTACCTCCCAAAGCAGATATGCACAGTGTGTGTAGATCGGGATAAGATCACAATGTTGAAGTTTAGAGAATTCAACCTTGGAGACAGGAAGGTTTATAGCATGCTCACCCCACATAGGTATATGACCAGAAAAAAAGGAAAGAATTCAAAGATAATTCCTCAATCATGGACCCATAACCTTGCACAGTCCACACTGCTCAACGTTATGAAGATCCCACACTTTGGTAGGCATCAAGAAGTGAACGCATGCGTCAAGTTGTTGTTTTCCTACTATCATGGAGGATATTTGTGGTTGAAACTCCACATCACAGTGGATCCAACATTGATCAATCAGATAACAGGGCTAAGCATGAAAGGCCCTGAACCATAAGAGTTCTACCCTGGAAACACTGTGGATCACGCTCTTGCATAGAAGATAAAGAACACTTACGAAAATGTAGAGAAGGGCACACGAGGCTAAAAGGTAGCCTCTATCCAGAGAGGTGCAGTGCACCTAGAATTTCAATTGATCGTGGGAAAGTTGGTGAAAAAGAATCGACCCACCCAAGTCACAGGGTTTGTATTCGACCTCGTAGGGAAATGTGCAGAAGGAATTCAGATGAATTTGGCACAGTACCTGGTAAACCAGTTGGAATTCGACTGTAGGGAAGTGTAGGATCAAGGATATGAGTTCCACTTCAGCTGGGTTCTCATACTGGTCACTTTCATCACATGGGAGATGTCGAAAGGCATGACCTTCCCAGACATCGAGCTGTTTGAACCTTTGGTCGCGAAGTTCAATACACTGTGGTACTCGAATGACATGAATAAGTAATGGAATTCAAATGTCATGTTCCACACATAATACAACCAACTAAAGAAAAATATCCAGTCTAGGCCTCATATAACTCCGAACACTCTCCACAGGTTCAGGCCCTTGATGAAATTCAGTGCAAACCGCCATTTCATCTACATCACAGTGCACGCTGATGAGAATAAACAACAACTGCAATCATACTACAAGTTGATGGAGGAGGATTTGGAGGAAATCACCAAGGAATGGTTGGCGAACCTCCTCATCCTAGCAGACCCCATGGAGATATCTGATATTGACAGTCCCGAAGCAGTGCATGATACCCCTGGACCCAACAAGACAAATAAGAATGAAGATGCCCAAGATGTCATTAGTACCTCTGCAAAGACTGCTTCCATCTTCGTAGAGCAAGGAGGAGATGGTGGAGAGATAGATGGCACATAAGCTGAAAATAATAAAGGCAAGGTTACACCACCTAGAGATGAGGAGGACCCCTCAAAGAAAAGGAAGTTTTCCCCACCAAAACCCTCACCCCGAAAGAAAATGAAAGCCACTAGGACCAAATTTGAGACTACCCTCACATTAGCTGACATTGATTTTGTTGTAGCAGCCCTGAATGATGCTTCGCTGGAGATAGTAGAGAAGCAAGAAGCTAAGTAGGAGGAGGTGTTCAATAGGATCAAGGTTGAACTTCAAAGAGTGCAACAGGCACTACAGTCTAGCTGTGCAGTTTCCACTGCGCCCCCATCATTGGAAACACCAGAACTAGATGACGAGCCAATTCAACTACACCGCATCACTGATATAGTTGAAGCTCGCCTTTGATGAGCTTAGGAAGAAACAACACAATCCACCCAGGATTTAGCGCAAGTATAGAAAGACCTTGAGGACCAACACAATACTGCAGAATGGGAAAATATTTCTTTGCAAGTGAAATGGGATGAAGGAAAAAAATAGTTGGATCAAAGCAAGGAACAATTGCTCACAGAGAAACTCGAAGTTAAGGAAATTTTGAACAGAGCACTTTGCTCTATGATATTTTTCGAAGTAAATACCGAAGAGAGAGTTCCACAATAGGTGGCACAACTTGAAGAGGTAATCTAGTAGCTCCAACAACGCATAACATACTTGGAGCTCCGCACTATTCCTGAGACCCCTCAAGATGTAAGAGACCTAAGGGAAGAAACTTCCCCTAGTGCAATCGACAGATTAAAATCTCTTTCCTTGGAGTGCAAGCAGTTGAGTAACTGTAATGCTTAGACCTATGAAAACCTCACTGAGAACCTAGAGTTACAGGCGCTGGAGTCGCAAATCCAAGAAGCAAAGAAGCACACAGACACACTTCAGGCACAACTGAAGGTCCTATTGGTCGTAGACATAATGAAGAGGTCTCACGAGAAACACATAGCCTAACAACAAATTAATATGATCCAAAAAAAAGTGATGGAAGTCACTCAACGAATCCAACCAGTACAAGATAAGGCATGCCTATTGTATACAGAGGTCGAGAGCCAAGGATCAGATCTAGAATAGGTCATCATCACAACAAAACAATGCCTAGAAGGGCCAGTGAATGATGCAGTGATCTAGGATTTCACTGAACAAGAGGCCACAACAAAGCAACAAGTCGAAGTAGCTTGAGCCAAGATTGAGGCATTTGAGGAAGAACTAGATAGACCAAAGTGACTTAGGACGAGTCACAGGTGAGTGTTGGGGGCCTGTTGGCCCTTGATCAAGTTTTGGGAGTTTCTTGTTCATGTTGACCTATTTCAGGACTTCGACAGCCTGTCGAAGGAGGAGTGAAATATGAAGTGGAGATCATGGGATCTCGACCCACTTTTGGGTCGCTTTTGGGTTTTTGGGATAATGTAACGGGATTGGGATGTCGGCCCATGGGTTTTACCCATGTTTAGGCCTATTTTGTAAAGTATAAATAGATGTATAGGCGAGGTAGGAAGTGCTTGATGTGCTAAGTGATAAATGAATGGCTAAGTGATAGTATGGATTGTAAGGGATTTGTGCATTCTGTGTAAGACTTGCAGAGCTGAGTGCAAGTCCTTGTGTGAGACTACAGAGGGATTTGTGTTGTAATGCAAGGAAGAAGGATCTAGAGAGCTGCGTAGATATTCTGTCCTGTGTGGAGTAAGGGTTATGAAGGATTTGTGCTTGTAACTGACTAATTGAAGACAATAAAGAACAAGAGTTGGTGGATGTAGCCCCAGGATGGGGGTGAACCAAGTAAGCACTGTGTTATGTGATTTGTGCTTTGTATTGATGTATTCACATGTTATTTGCTAAGTTCTTTGATATGTTTAGATATATCTACTTCTGCTTTGTGCTTATGATATGTGAGAATATTAGATCTGATCAAGATAGTCATGCTTAGTGCTTGATATGCTCATTACGATCCATTTATATGCTAAGTGCTCAAATATTGTAGATTAGTGTAAATGCTGCGAAGCTCTGTTTTATCAGGGAAGTGAATAGTGATTCCATATTGAGGGAATGACGGTGCTAAGAGCTGTAATAATTGTTATAATCACATATATGTGTCCCAGCTAAGGTTGCAGACACCTAAGTCTTGCAACCACCTCCGCCTCTACCTCGCATGAGACTTCATTTGCTTTGCAGGTGTTTCCAAAAGGGTGGGTAGTTAGGGATTTCTTGGTGCATTGTTGTAGCATTGAACCCTGGGTATGCCCCTGTTCCAACAATCAACTACCACCATGATGAAGGAATTATTTCCCGATTTAGGTAAGCCAACAATGAAACCCATAGAGATATCCCTCCAAATAACGAGTGGAGTTGGAAGTGGTTGTAGTGTGCTGGGGGATTTGAATGTTTCTCCCTTGTTTCATTGAAAAACATCACATTCTTCCACATAAGCGTGAACATCTTGTTTCATACCATCCTAGAAAGAAAAACATTTGACTCGGTCATAGGTTTTGGTAAACCTTAAGTGCCCAACTATGGGTGTAGCATGGAGATCATAAAGCACCGTGGATTTAAGTTGTGCCTATTTACTTAAATATAGTTGTCCTTTGTAGATAATTTCATCATTGTGCTAAGAGTGCCCTGGGGAAACTCGAGAATTGGGTTGCAAATGTTGGATTAAAAACAGAATTTTGGGATCTTGTAGCCATTCCTAGCGAACAACTTGGAGCCAATCTGGTACAATGAAGGAGAGGGAAAAAAGGGACCTTGATCTTAATATTTTATTGAAGGAGTGTCAACAACCACATTTTATTTTCCTTTCTTGTAAATGATCTCATAATCATATCCAAATAGCTTAGTCACCTATTTTTGTTGCTTCGGGATTGAAGGACGTTACTCTAGAAAATACTCGAGGCTTTGATGCTCTGTATTAATTTGGAAGCATTACCCCAATAGATAAGGGTGAAAGAGATCCACTACATGCAAAATATACAACATTTCATTTTCTGATCCATATGGATATCGATGGCCACCCACCTATTCCATTGGCTCGAAAAACAATTTTCCACCTTGGCAGTTTTTCGACATTTTTTCAGGTTCCAAACTTCCGGGGCCGTTTTGAGACCCTAAACAATGTTTTTTGGCATTGACTTGGACTGGTAGAAAATCGTTCTTCTCGTTTATACCTTTCCAACAGGCTACCGCACGCCTAAAATAGAGATCGTATGCAAAAGTTACGACCCTAGGAAGTTGTTGTACTAACTTACCCAAATGAGGCCTACATGACTTTTGGCGCTTCATCTCCTAGGGTTAGGTTTTTGGATGTTTAGGGTTTTTGACATTCTTGTTTATTGGAAAAATCCCTTCAAATCCTCATTGTAATCATCTTCTTACGAATGAGCGCAACCATCACATCTCTTCTCAGAGATAAGCTGCCACCATTCCGGCAAGCTTGTTTTCTGCTACATTTTACAGTTTCAACTTATTTCCTTATTGAATATAAAACCAGTTTTACTGTATCTCTATTATTCTGTGTTAAGCATATTTTGATAATATGTATTCATTTCATTTTTCTCATAAAATCCAAATCAGTGATATCATAGTGGTTTTCTCCTTGTCATCTTAATGCATGTCCCCAATGAGGTAAGGGTACAAAGAATTGAGTCTTGAGCTTGTTTCTCTTGAGGACAAAATCTCTCGCACACCCAAGCGATATCTCATAGTAGGATTAAATAAATATGACGAGACATGAGATCCTTTCAAAATGTTGTTTGAGGAAGCCCTCATGCAACAAAGGAACGAGATGATGGATAGTTTCACGCAAATCCTTCGATGACTACCAACAAACGATGGATATTCCTCGAGTGGAGGCACCTCCCCATTCAAGATACAAATAAACTTTGATATTCCTATATTTGAAGGTTAGATAGATGCAAATGTTGTACAAAAGTGGTTGAATATAATAGAAGGGTATTTTTCTGTCCATAAATTTTCAAATAGAGAAAAAATTACTTTTGTGCTCCCCAAATCCGTTCCCCATGTCAAAGATTGGTGGGAAACTTTCTTTGAGAAAAAAAAAACATATGAACCCTCATTATTTACAGTCACGACCACTGGAGAATTCTCCAGGGATGCTATTAAGGAATAATACTACCCTTTTGGAAGTTATGACGACTTGTATATAAAATGGACCACACTACAGAAAGAAAGAGACCAAACAGTGCCAAAGTTCACAAATATCTTCCATACCTTGTGCACCAAGCTGGGTATTGTTGGGCCCCAACAACCCCCCCTAATTTTTACGAAATTTAAAGGGCCCCCATTAGAATCTTGATAATTATAATGAGCTACATAATCAACCTTTTCAAATAGTTCCATACCTTGGCTTGCTTTGAGACAAACTTAAGACATTCACTATAGTATGAGACATTCATTACAAGAGTATATGTCAAAATTTAGAAACGAGCATAAAAATCTCAATTTAAACAAAACATTTTTTTTTTATCAATTGTTTACTTTCGTTTAAATTATGATTATGTGTTCTTTCTTTTGCTTATTAGAAAGTTTGACTATTTTGAATAATATGTTCAATACTTCATCAAATAATATCTTGGTTGGTTTCTCATTTTCATAAAATCATTTGGTGATATTAATTAATTAAATTATTTTTTTCATTTTGCATCTCATCTCAAAATAAAAGTAATAATAATAATAAAAAGAATTATATATCATTTGTTTGATTTTGTAAAAAACCAAAATTAATATTTTTCTCTTCTCCATTATCTTAAAGATTCTAGAATTTTAAGATCATATTTGAAAGGAAATTATAAACAATGTTTGTTTAGAACTTATAGTTAGTTTAAATTCATTTTTGATTTTATTGTTCTAGATTTTGTTTTATTCACAAATTTTAGGTTTCTTTTTATTTCACAAGTTTCTATTATCAAATATTTGATACAGATCTGATCATGGATTGATTTTATTATCCAAATACGTTCAAGATGATTGATCCAAAAATAGTATTGGAGCAACAACAGATAAAATTTGGAAAGGTGTCAAGATCATACAGACAATTTTGTAGGATTGATTGCAGCCAAACCGTGAGGAATTTGAAGAAACGGTGGAAAACCCAGAACCAAAATGGATCCATTTACCTTACGAGTATAAATTTTCCCAAACAAATTCTCAATTTGAGAGATATTGATGTCTATTTACGAGGAAAATTTCAGCTGGTGAAAATTAATAGTGATGCCCAGAGTGTTCATTCATTGTATAAATATATGAGAAAGTTCAGAGCCAGGGGATCCAAGAATTGGAGAGGAGGATTTTAATCCTTTCTCATTTGTATATTATTTATTTTTTAATATTTTCTTATTTTCAAATGGAGTAATGGATGGTTGGAATTTTTGGGAGAATGAATGAGTATTTTCAAAGAAGACTATGGAATTCTAGGTTGTTTAATGGCTTTTGTCCTGTGAGTAAAATGGTTTCATTTTCATTATAATATCTTCATTTTCTTTGAATAATTGATTATGCATTGATTTAAATTAGCTTTAGTCTATTTTATCAATACACGGTTAATTGTTATCATTTATGTATTAATTGTTTCAATCTTTAAGAGTCTATTATCTTAAAAATTCTTCCAAGACTACAATATGGGCATGTGATTTTGAGAAAGAATGTGGGAAAAATATTTCATCTTTGGCTTTAGACCTGTGTGATGATTATTTTATTTTGTTCTTTCATTACTGTTGTATTATGAGAATGTTATTATGGTTTATTTTAGCTTTAGCTTGTCATCATATGGTGTTTTCATAATGTTAAATGTTATATGTTGTCCATAATTTCTTATTCCATTTTTTATGTGTGATTGATCTATCATTTGATTATTTTTGAATTTATTCTTAATGTTAAATGTTGGATAAAATCAATATTCATATCTGAGTTTTCTCTCATTCTTAAATATTGATCATCTTAAGATCACATGATTTTTAATTAGTTGTCTTCCTGTTGTTATTAATTTACTCCAATATCAAATACTTCTTTGAATGTATTCTGGAAGTGCTAGTATTGTTCTGTTGTAGGTTTCCCTTAACAACAGTATAGGCAGGAGCTCATACAACACAGAAAGATAAAATCAGTTGATTGATCAGTTAGAGGTTAGTAGATGCATTCTTTTCTTTTATGTAGAGTTGTTTAGGAATGAAACAATGATTACATTAATTAGCTTTGACTATTTTTGTGTCCCTATTTCAATCGTATTCATTTAGTATTTATTCGTTTAATATCTTAAAAAAAAACCCAAAAGAAGTGTTGTTCATATTTGATTCAGAAACTTTATCAAACAATCATTTTTGCAAGATTTCATGCAAACCTTGTAAATTGTATATAAACTGTTCATAATCATTTGTATATTCACATTCTTAGATAAATATTTGTAATTATTGTGTCGATTGTTAGAATATTTTCTTTAGTTACTTTATTTCATTTTTCTATTTTTAGGACCCTAGTTGGCTAACGGAGCCATTAAACTCGTTAGAATAGGTTACACCAAATGGCTTGGGTTATTTAGACAACCCTAGAATAGATCTATTCTTCTAGTTGATGGCATGCCAAATTTTCCCATCAAAAAATGGCACTAGAAGGAGGCCCAGACTGACAAGCTAGCCTTATAAGAGTCTTTGTTTCGAATTTAATTAATTTCCCATGGCTCCCCAAATCACTGTGTTGGAACATGCTTTCCATTTCTCATTACCTGATATTGCCAATAAGAAAATCTCTCTCTTGCCCAAACTCATCTTTGATGGTGGGGGGAATGTATCTGCTAAAGATCATATTAACAAGTTTTGGTGTAAATGAATCAAGCATGATATTTCTGATTTAAAGGTTTTGCGTAGATTGTTTGCTTTTACTTTCAGGGGTCAGATTAAACATTGGTTTGAGTCTTTTCCAGCATATCATATTATTGATTGGTTTTAGTTTGTAGATGAAGTTTTATATGCTTTTGAAAACTATGATTACAATCAATTATGTAAAGAATTTCATACTTTACTAATTAATGAAAATTCATCTTCAGAAGACTTTTCAACAAGAATCCATCATGTATTCTGTAAATTTAATCTTGATGACATGTCATTTGTACTAAATCTCTATGATTCTTTCATCTCTTTCATCCAGTCACATTCAATAGTGAATGATGAATCGGTTGGAAATCATACCACTCAATTTCGAGAAGAATTTTGTTCGGAGGATGAAATGAATCCATCCAAAATTTTTGAACAAGCAAGGGAGGTAGAATCTATTAAAATGTTCTTACTGACAATCAAATTGATTTTTCCTCTGAATCATTGTATACTCAGTCCTAGACCATCATGGAAGAAGATTTGATGTTGGGTCAAGATGAATGTCCATATTCTTCTAACCCTTTCTCTAATCAGTACTTAAGTTTAGTTATTAAAGAACACTTAGGTGACGAAAATGATCTTAAGCATTCTAACATTCCAATGAAACTGATTAGAGATGTAGATCTGCAATTGGAAGAAGAAACCTTAAACCCTCATATACAAATCATACCTTATCTACAAGAAAGATCAGATGTTTGTCGTGAAAGTTTTGAATTATCTGTCATATAGGAGACAAATTTAGATGATCGTATTATGTTGAAGGATTTATCACCAAAATAGAGTGAAAGTATTAAGGCAAGTGAAGATGAATTCCTTGAGAATACCATTGTTAATTATCATAACCCCAAAGAATCTTTTCACATGCTCATTTCTGATTCCTTTTACTCTTTATATCCCGATCTCTTCTTAGATTCTGGTGGATTTGATACTTTACCCATAATATCTTACTCTTTTCCATCACAATCGAATATTTTTGATATGCCAAAATTTGGTGAAATTAATTCCAAACATAACGTTTATGAAGTTGGATTTGATTCTCTTTCACTTTCATCATTCACATGGAAAAATGACATGTTGCAAGATGATTTTACATGGTTTATTGTTGAAAAAGACAATGCACTTATTCTTATGGAAATCAAATATTCTACATTTCATATTCATTCTTTGATTAGTTCGAATTTTAATGTTTATGCTTCACATTTTGAAATGATCAATATCATCAAAGGAAGCGTTCAAACCAATAATCTAATTGATGTCATGAATCCTCTTATGAGGTGTTCCCCATTGATATATCCATTTCATCAAAGTCATAGTTTTCATCCTAATTTTTATGACAGGATCATAGAATGGCTTGAAGATTCATATCTAAAAAATATTCATAATAAAGATAAAGTTGTGCTTGCTTTGTTTCTACCTAAATATCTAGGAAGTAAGCATTACATGATTTTTTTAGATCCTCCATGTGAATAAATTGATGAACACTTGGAGAATTGTCAGGAGGATGGGGCACTTCGGCCTTGGTTGATGGTTATGTCAGGTCCCCATAATATTGACAAGTTTTCCAAACTTACTTACACTCTTCCATGTGATTATGACCCATATCATGACCAAATTGTAGAATGGTTGGAGGATTCATACATCAAGAAGTTTCAAAATAATGGTAAGGTCGTGCTTGCTTTGTTTTTAAAAGAATATATAGGAGGTAAGCATGACATATTTATTTTGTATCTGCAAATACTATATTCTTTTACTTTGATTTTTGAATTTATGTGCCTTGCAGGATTGAAGATGCTCTTGTGGCTGCATTGGAAATACGATTTTACTTAGCGTTTTGATCTATTTAGTAGTTTACAGTAAGTTTAGGAGTAGGTTTCCTTTAGTTTTATTTCTCAATATTTCTTTGTGTAATAATGAAATTATGAACACAAGTGGGTACACCAAGAGAACCATAATATGAATGTTGTCAGAGAAGTCCACTTTAAATATTTTTCTCTCTGCTTTTCATTGAATATTTCTCTTCAAAAACGCAGTATCATCATGAAAATTTTAAATGGAAAGTAAAGAGATAAGTAAATTTGAACTATCAATTCAAACCTGACCCAAGGTGCCACGAGTAGGACTGCACTCATATTAATAAGGATTTTTCTATTTTCTTCTAGTCTCTTTTATTTTGAATAATAATGTTTGGTCAAAGTAGCATCCCATGCATCACTATATTAAGAAAAGAACTTGATCGCACATGAGATTTTATATGATTTAGTTCTTCCTTTATTTTATAGTGAGATGCTAGTGGATCCAAAAGCTCAAGTTCATCTTTGGCCAAAATCGTTTCTTGAAAGTTTTCTTTTGCTGTTTTGATTTTGTGTACTTCTTATTTTGAATCCCATTAATAAAATTTGATTTGGTTTGTTGTGTGTTTTTTGTTTTTTTTGATTGCTTTGAATGAGTTTCCTTCTTATCTATTTTTTTGAATCAATATATTTATGATCAAAGAGCTATTGTCGAAGGAAGCATTTATTTTAAGGCTTGTGTTTTTAAAGAAAATTGAAATAAGTTCAAAGAGGTCCTGATATTAAGATATAGCTCAAACAATTGATTTTTAAGTCAATTGTCACTTTCATTTTGTCCTCAAATTGTCTTTGCCAGAGTATTACACCAGAGATGTGGTTTAAATCTTTGAGAATTATGATGATCTTTAAACTTTTTACGCTGTCCATATTCTTAAGGAATAACTTTTAAGTGCTTCCCCATTCTCTAGATGATTTCTTAAAGGAAATCTAAAACCTCTAAACCATGATAAAACTTCTAGTTTTGAAAGAAAATAAATAACATGATCAACTATTCACCTGTATTGCAATTAACCTCCAGTATCACCCTGCTCTCTTTGTCATCAAGAAATCTATAATTGTATTATTATTTAAAAGTGGAATAAGAGGGTTGAAAGAACTTAAGTGTGGGAAGTGTGTGTAAACCCATCGGGGTATTGAACAAGCTTGTTGGCAGTGGGTAAATGCAAACATGATACCAAGACAACTTTGTCGGGGTACTGAATAGGCCTGCTGGCAGTGAAGAAATGTCAGGTCGAGAGGTAGGAGGTATATGTTTTTAAATTAATTTTTATGGAAGTATACATTATGTGGATACAACTATTGGATGAGATTAAAACATTTGAGTGGGTTAAATGACATCCCTGCCAAGGCTATGAATGCCTGCTGGCATCAGTGGCTCTTTCAACGGTATTGAAGTTCTTTTATAAACATCATGACTCTTTGATTAAGACATTATTTCAGGTCATAATCTCTTGCAAAAAAAAAAATCTATTGTCTGGTTATAACATTGAGCTTATCCTAATACTATATGGTCTCAGAGTGAATTTATTTCAGGGAGCTTAAATCCCTTTATCAGTCTTATTATTTTCTTCCTGAGAAGAAATCATACTAGATCAGAGATAACTGCTTCACCCAGTAAGTCACCATTTGTTGGGCCCCAACAACTCCCCCTAATTTTTACAAAATTTAAAGGCCCCCCATTAGAATCTTGATAATTAAAATGAGCTACATAATCAACCTTTTCAAATACTTCTATACCTTGGCTTGCTTTAAGACAAACTTAAGACATTCACTATAGTATGAGACATTCATTACAAGAGTATATGTCAAAATTTAGAAATGAGCATAAATATCTCAATTTAAACAAAACGTTATTTTTTTATCAATTGTTTACTTTCGTTTAAATTATGATTATGTGTTCTTTCTTTTGCTCATTAACAAGTTTGACTATTTTGAATAATGTATTCAATACTTCATCAAATAATATCTTGGTTGGTTTCTCATTTTCATAAAATCATTTGGTGATATTAATTAATTAAATTATTTTTTTCATTTTGCATCTCATCTCAAAATAAAAGTAATAATAATAATAAAAAGAATTATCTATCATTTGTTTGATTTTGTAAAAAACTAAAATTAATATTTTTCTCTTCTCCATTATCTTGAAGCTTCCAGAATTTTAAGATCATATTTGAAAGGGAATTATAAACAATGTTTGTTTATAACTTATAGTTAGTTTAAATTCATTTTGGATTTTATTGTTCTAGATTTTGTTTTATTCACAATTTTTAGGTTATTAATTTATGTTTCTTTTTGTTTCACAGGTTTCTATTAACAAATATTTGATACAGATCTGATCATGGATTGATTTTATTATCCAAATACGTTCAATATGATTGATCCAAAAATAATATTGGATTGCTAAAAATAATTTTATGAGCAACAACATATAAATTTGGAAAGGCATCAAGATCATACATACGATTTTGTAGGATTGATTGCAGCAAAACCGTGAGGAATTTGAAGAACCGGTTGAAAACCCATAACCCAAATGGACCCATTTACCTTACGCGAGGAAATTTTCCCAAACAAATGCACGATTTGAGAGATATTGATGTCTCTTTACGAGAAAAATTTCAGGTGGCGAAAATTAATAGTGACACCCAGACTGTTCATTCATTGTATAAATATATGAGAAAGTTCAGAGCCAGGGGATCCAAGAATTGGAGAGGAGGATTTTAATCCTTTCTCTTTTGTATATTATTTATTTTGTAAATTTTTCTTATTTTCAAATGGAGTAATGGATGGTTGGAATTTTTGGGAGAATGGGTGAGTATTTTCAAAGAAGAATATGGAATTCTAGGTTGCTTAATGACTTTTGTCTTTTGAGTAATTTTTTATTTATTTTCATTATAATATCTTCATATTCTTTGAATAATTGATTATGCATTTATTTAAATGAGCTTTAGTCTATTTTATCAATACATGGTTAATTGTTATCATTTATGTATTAATTGTTTCAATTTTTAAGAGTCTATTATCTTAAAAATTCTTCCAGGACTACAATATGGGCATGTGATTTTAAGAAGGAATATGGGAAAGCAATTCATCTTTGGCTTTAGACCTATGTGATGCTTATTCCATTTTGTTCTTTCATTACTGTTGTATTATGAGAATGTTATTATGGTTGATTTTAGCTTTAGCTTGTCATCATATGGTGTTTTCATACTGTTAAATGTTATATGTTGTCCATAATTTCTTATTCCATTTTTTATGTGTGATTGATCTTGTTGAAACCAGGTTTTAAAGTTTTTACCTCTAAAACTAAAAAATTTCTCTTCCGGGATTCGGATTTTCATAAGGTATAATCCTTGCTATCGGTCCAAAAAGACCGGTACTGAAGTCCCATAATGATTTCATTTCTTGGTTATAATAAAAGACAGAAAGCTCAAGTGTTATTAAAGTCTGGACGCACGTTCTGTAAGGTACTTTTAATCACGATAAATTAAAACCCTAAAGGATTTAATTAACCATATTTTAACCTTTTGAGATTTGGGTTTACTCAGAACAATACGTTTTCAATACATTTTGAATTGCGAAATCCCGATTCTCAATTTCCCGAAAGAAGTGGAAGTCAGTCTTAATACTGATTAATTAAAACTAATCCCATCATGATTTCAGGATTCAGGGTTTAGTGGTGACATACCTCATGTAAGTACGATCCTCGAAACCCCGAAGCGTGAAGTCCCGACTCAAAACTGAAGTTAAGGCCTAAAACTAATCCCATCATGATTTCAGGATTCGGGGTTTAGTGGTGACATACCTCATGTAAGCGCGATCCCCGAAACCCAAAAACGCAAAGTCCCGACTCAATACCAAGGTTTAAAGAGAACTAACTTCATTTTAAAAATACATTTAATAGTAATTAAATTTCGTACGTATTTTATTTTTCGGTTTCTGTCAAACGAGATCTTTTGAATTTTGATTTTAGAATTGCCAAAATACAACCACATTAATAATGGATAGATGGTGATTTCTATGAAACAAATGTGTATCTCAGAAATATTCTCTATATTAAAGGTATTAAATTCTTGGTAGCTGCATCAGTACTTTCACCATAAAATGAGTTAAAAGAAAATTAAAGGTTTGTGTCTTGAAACTTATTCTCTCTCTTTCTATCAGGAGTAATTCACATCCAGCCGAGCTTACACACCTCTCTTCCGTGACAAGTTTTTGTTTCAATACGAAAGACATGGCACCAAAGAAGGGATCCAAGAAGAGTGAAGATATAGCTGAGTTTTCCAGCCCAGAGGGAGATGTCATATCTGACACCACACCACATGCTATCGACTCAATCAAATCATGGAGACAAATCTATGAAAATCTGGATTACAAGATAAAAAATTCCCTTAACGATTCTGAGAATCACCTTCGGGACATAGCAGAATCAAAACTTCATAAGATTGCAACACGCCATGGCTCATGGCGTACAATGACATGATCAGTTGGGCTTTAGAGAAGGTTGATATTTCAACAAAAAACATTTTAAATGACTAAGGGGTTATCATCGACTCATTCAGACCTGAACATATCCAAGTTATGTACAAACTCTCATCCAATCCTAAATTCATTTACAATGCCGAATTTATAACTGAATTTCAAAGAAAGGAATGCATTGAGGCATACCAAACTTACCCTGATTTAATCAAAGGCTGGTGGAGATGTCCATCAAAATTTAGGGCAGATACCCACGAAATTTATGCCACAACTTCTTTGAACGAGTACATGGTTTATGTAGCCATGATGTTGTGCAGACTCTTCGGCAAAAATAATCCCTGTCATTTCCCCATAGAATGGGTGCCCTTTTTAGAGGAAGCATCATAAATATTTAGTTTCAATTGGGACATGATTTTATCCAATAACATAGCCAAAGAGGTTTCAGATTACAAAGCTGCAAGATCTCGAGGTCAACCAATGGCCTTTTACATGTCGACATATATCATGGACACAATTTGTTTTATGAATCCATTTCCCCTGATGAAATGGAGTTGGAACATAACCTGCCTCGAACCCATTCATGAGTACCACTCTGAGTTGTGGGAAGAAAACGAAAAAAATTCGTTTTACGAAATTTGTCATTTTGTGGTAATACCAATGCATAAAATGTTTTTTGGCTGTGACCCTCCTTGCATCTCTAAAACAGTTTCAAAAAATATCAAGCCAATAGCAGACTGGTTCATTGAAGAAAGTTTCTCCTACATCAGGGTTTATGGGTGCTCAATTCCCCCTCATGTGCTTCCAAAGTTCCTCCCAGATAGAATGGTGTGTAGAGAAGTGGCACACCGAATAGTAAAATGCAGTATCGGAATAGAGCTAAAGGAGGCTCAAAAGAAGTCCTGGCAAATCTTCCTTGTGCACATCGGGAAATTTTCATTACAAAATTTAGACCATTCCAAGGTGGAAGTGGAAGCACTTAAAGAAGTAAAATTGTTAAATATTGAGTACAAAATGCATGACCCTTATCAACTAGTGAAAAAACACTTGATACATTGCAATATGAAAGCATATGAACATGAGGAGTCCCCTTGGGATGACATGTTCAAGGGGACTAAAACTTATAAAGAGGTGTTGGAATGAGTACAAACACTGTCGTCCGACCTGCAAACTAGCTTTCAGGCCTTTCAGAAACATAGACAGAGTGGTCTACCCCAAGTACTGCAAGGAGAAGAAATCATCCTCTCCCAGGAGCAAGAAAGTGTCCCCCCAGGCTTCGAACAGGAAGCACAGAAGAAGAGTAATCCTGAAAAAATCCCATAGGATACCGAAAGGCCCCCTTCAATCAAAGAGACCTTACAGACAAAAAAGGCAGAGACTGAAGTAGAGAAAAGGTCTGGGAGACCACCCAAGTCTAGTGAGATTAACCCCCCTTCATCACCTAGTATTGATGTCAATGCGCCTAAGGAAATAGGACAGAAAGGATCTACAGAGCTAAGAAGTCCTATAGCTTCCTTAACCCCCTTACAGTCTACTTTTAGATTCCCACAGACATGAGCTCTATTTGTTGACGACCTCACCTCTATCCCCATAGATGAGACTCCTCCTTCTGATTATTTTTTCAGCATAAAAAGGAAATCCTTTCTGAAATAGGAGATGCATAAGAAGGAGGTGAATAGGGTTAAAAATCATAAAGTCCTGATAGATGGACAAAATTTAGAGGAGGAGGATTTCTCTACAAAGATAACAGGTTCCATGGGAGCCATGGAAAAAACAAACCATTTTACCGTGGGAAACATGAGAACAAGGATAAAGAAGAGTGATAACATGATAGCTCAATTGCAAGATCAGTTAAAGAATGTTGAGGAAAAAATCAGAGAATAGGTGAGTAAAATCTTGGAGCAAACTAGGGCTGTTGAAAGGCTAGAAATTCAAGACGAAATGAACCAAAAGATACAAGCAAGTTAGGTACAAGTTGCTCAACAAAAGGAGCATGCAGAGTAGTTACAGGCTAGGTTAAATTCAATGGAAGGTCAGGTCATAGATCAAAAAGCTTTCCAGGCCCAGTCACTGGAAGTACATTCAAAAATAGAAGTTGAATAGCAGAAATTGATTTCCAAGATAGAGATTATTCAGAGTTACTTCCAAGAAGCAGATAATGCCTTCGATAATATTATCTTGAAGGAAAAAGAAGCCAAATAAGCAAGGGTTACTCTTCAAAAGACAATCATATATTCAGCAAATGAAGAGACATCCAAAGCTACGAAAATATCAGCCGCAGAACATATCAGAGGCGACATCATGCTCAAGCTATGGGAAACCAACATAACTGAAAACAAATGAATAGTCAAGGAAATCAGAGATGTTTTTGAAGAAGTTTTTGATATTTTAGACAAAGGATTGTTGAACATTGGAAAAGGCAATTGTACAGGACTCCTGGGACAGATAAATATCGTAAGACATCAATTAAATTTTAGAGAAAATTTGAATGAAATTCAAACATAAATTTCACGGCTAAGAGAAATGGATGTCACCCTAATAGACAGGTTTTTAGTTGAGCCCAACTTAAAATTGCAGTCGATAAAGTTTGCAGATAAAGGAGTTGAAGACCGTCTTGCCAAGATACAGAGAAAGGTTTATCTGTTCGAAGAAAAAGACCTTCCAGAACCCCCCAGAAATTTTACACAGTTCCTGGAGAGATGCATTGAATGTATTGTATCAAAAGAAGGAGAGCCATCAAAAAAATAAAAGTATCATTTGGAAGATCTTTACTTCCAAGAAAACAAAAAAATGGAGAAGATCATGCAAACAATTTCTGATCTATTTTTAACAAATAGTTAGTCACTAGGAATTAAGAAATCACCAACCGTCTTAAGATTAGTAGTTTTGTATAAATAGATTTTTTCAAGACTAAGAGAAGGATTTTTTCTCTTGAGGGGATTGTAAAGAGAATTTCATTTTTCCAGAATGAATACAATATAGATTGAAGATTCTAGATCTTGTCAAGCCTGAGTTATGCGTTTCTCTATCATTTCATCTTTTATTTCATACCTTCGTTAAATGCTTTCATGATGTAACTCTATTGTGGTGATTGAACATTTAGATTATCTAACCGTTTGCATTTTTTCCTTTGTATCAGTTGTCAGCGAATATAAGACCTATGAACGTTTTAGAACTCTGAAATTATATACTTCTTCAAAGTTATCATCCTTCTTTCTTCTATTAGAATAAAATGAGTTTCCTCTTAAATTGATGCCTCATTTGTTATACAACTACATATTTCCTTTTCTTTCTTTATTCTATGCACTGTGATCCAGGTGGATATTGGTGGCCACCCACCTATTCCACTTGGACCCCCACCATTGCTTCTTTCAGTTTTTTAGTTTTCGCACAGTTTACTATTTTTAGCAGTTTTTCGGGTCCTGAACTTCTGGAGCCGTTTTGAGGCCCTAAACGATGTTTTTTGGGGTATGTTGCGGTTGCAAAATTTCATCATGAAATTTTGTGCAAATGTTGTAGTCCTCGGATAGATATTTTCAATGGGATATCATACACCTAAAATGGAGATCGTATGCAAAAGTTACGACCCCAGGAAGTTGATGTACGAACTTACCCAAACGGGGCCCACATGACTTTTGGCGCTTCATCTCCCAGGGTTAGGTTTTTGGATGTCTAGGAGTTTTGGCATTCTCGTTTATTTTAAAAGGGCCTTCAGAGCCTCATTGTAATCATCTTCTCATGGATGCGAGTAGTGGCCACATCTCTTCTCAGAGATAAGTTACCAACGCCCTAGCTAGTTTATTTCCATTCTGTCTGTAAGCATATTTCAGTCATTTGTTATTAATGAAATGAAGTCTTATTTCTGCTGCATATTTGTGTTTATGTGTATTTCTATATTTCATTGTGTTCCTACATAAATCTGGATCAATGGTATTAGAGCGGTCTGCTCATTCTCAATCCTTCTTTGCATGTCCCCAACGAGATCGGGGTATAAGGAGTTGAGGCTCGATCTGGTTGAACCTTTGCAAGATCAGCCTCATAAACCCCGACGACTGCCCATGGGGGAAGAAAAGAAAGATGAGGGAGCAGGATATCCTATCGAAATGTTGCTCGAGGAGACCCTCGAGAAATAAAGGAACGCGATGATGGACAACTTTGCCCAGATTCTTGAATGAATTCTGACTGGCGGTGCATCTACATCCAACAACCACTCTAGTGGTGCCACTCCTTTTAAGGTACAAGTAAACTTTGACATTCCCATATTTGATGGCCAAATATATGTAGATGTCGTAGATAGATGGTTGAATCTGTTAGAAGGATATTTCTCGGTTCATGACTTTTCCGACCGAGAAAAGATTATTTTCGCACTCCTCAAAGCCGCCCCCCATGTCAAGGACTGGTGGGAAACCTACTCGGAGCAAGAGGGCGAGGGAGAACCCTCTTTATTCTCGGTCGCACCCACTTGGAATTATTTTCGAGACACCATCAAGGAACAATATTATCCCGTGGGGAGCTATGAGGACAAATACATACAATGGACTACGTTGCGGCAGCAAAGGGACCAAGATGTGCATGAGATGACGAATCTATTTCATACCCTACGTACAAAGTTGGGTATCAAAGATTCAGAGAAACATTTGGTGTTAAAGTACCACAATTGTTTGCACAGATACATTCAGGAGGAAATGGAGTTCCTCGGCATCTCCTCACTTGGTGTGGCATACCGATATGCTTCCAAGATTGAGAAGAAGTTCAAACAGAAGAAGCGAGACTTTGGGTCTGCAAATCAGAAGCACGGGAAATGTACTCCCAAACCACAAAACAAAGGACCAAGCCAAGGCGGGGCAGCCCAGGACAACCTGCCAAATCCACAAGCAAAGAAAAACACCACGAAGCCAAAAAAGGACACGGGGAAGTGGTGTGAGTTCCATAAGATCTCCACTCACAACACAAGTGAGTGTCAGTCCAAGAAGTCACTGGTAGCCAAGTTGAAGGCTTCTGAATCAGATGCATGCTCCAACTCTGAATCAGAAGCTGACAAGGGGAATGACAGGGGGAAGCAGATTATCGATGCGGAGCCCAACGCCACCGTTTCCACCACAAAGATCCAGAAGGAGGAACCAGAAGATCCAGAGGAGGCAGAGCGTCTCTTCCATTCCAAGATGTGGGTAAAGGGTTCCCCGTTGCAGTTCATTGTCAACAACGGGAGCCAGAAGAACCTCATATCGGTAGAGGTCGTGAGGTGGTTGGGCTTGCCGACCACAACACACCCACAACCATACACCATCGGGTGGTTGCACCAAGGATAGGACCTCAGCGTCAGTCGACAATGTCGCCTTCCCTACAACATCAAGCCCTTCACGGATGAGGTATTATGTGACATTGCTCCTCTTGATGTTTCTGATGTATTATTAGGCCAACCGTACTTGTGGAAGGGACATGCTATGTACGAGTCCAAGCCTCATGTTGTTATTATCACTTTGGGCAATAATCTATACAGGATACCGGAGATAGCACCGCCTACCACCATCTCTTTGGTTACTGCAAAACAATGTAGTAAGCTCATTTCCAAAACCAGGAAATTTGTTTTCCCGATGATCCACCCTCAGGGAAAGAAGAAGACTATGGCCATGACCTCTAGACAAGGCCCCACTGCATGAAAAAAATAGATGGATAAGGTCGTGGAGGAGTACGAGAACATCTTCACCTCCCCTGCAGGGGTGCCTCGACACTGCCAGGTCAATCACCCCATCGATATGACCCCAGGTGCACCGCTGCCCAATGGACCCATCTACCGGCACTCTTTCCTAGAGAATGACGAAATCAAGAGGCATATTCAGGAGCTATTGCAGAAAGGTCACATCCAGCCGAGTTCATTGCCCCGTGGGAGCCCGATCGTATTGGTGCAGAAGAAGGATGGGACTTGGAGACTCTGCATTGACTATCGGGCACTGAACAAGATCACTGTTCGGAATAGGTACCCGATCCCACGGATTGATGACCTTTTGGACCAACTCAAGGGGGAAAAATATTTCAGCAATATCGACTTGAAGTCTGGGTATCACCAGGTACCAATTGAACCCTCTGATGTGTGGAAGACTGCATTCAAATCCAAGGAGGGCCTTTTCGAATGGTTGGTCATGCCTTTCGGGTTGATGAATGCCCCTGCAGCCTTCATGAGGCTAATGGATGACATCTTGCAGCCATTCACCAACTCATTTGTAGTGGTGTACTTGGATGACATTCTGATCTTCAACCAGACTTGGGAAGAGCACCTCCACCATATCTGACAGGTGCTCCAAACACTGCGACAACACAAGTTGTGTGCCAATTTGGAGAAATGCACTTTTGGCATAACCCAAGTTCAGTATCTGGGATACATTATTGATGAGTGGGGGGTGCATGTGGATCCAACAAAGATCCAAGTCATTCAGGATTGGCCAGCCCCAACCACCCTAACAGAGCTCCACAGCTTTTTATGTCTTGCCAATTTCTACCGCAGGTTTGTGTTGGGATTCTCTCATATCACTTGGCCTTTGAGTCAAGTCACCAAGGGAGGAGCTAAAGCAAAATTCTTTTGGTCTGAATCTCAACAGAAGGTGTTCGGGGAGTTGAAACATTGCCTCTGCTCTGCACCAGTGCTCACATTACTAGATTTGCAACAACCATTTGAGATCGAGATAGATGCCTCTGACTATGCTATTGGGGCAGTCCTTACTCAACATGGGCATCCAGTGGAATATCACAGTGAGACACTTTCTGACACAGTCCGAAAGTATCCCACTTATGACAAAGAAATGTATTCCATTGTGCAGGCTTGTCGGC
>ML781931.1:754399-772722 GCA_009831015.1 Picea engelmannii | reverse complement strand
GACCAAGTTCAGCAGAAGTTTCCTCATCTCATGGAGGAACTCAACGCAATGGGGAACATTTCTTCCTAAGGGGGGAGGAATGATCCAGGTGGATATTGGTGGCCACCCACCTATTCCACTTGGACCCCCACCATTGCTTCTTTCAGTTTTTTAGTTTTCGCACAGTTTACTATTTTTAGCAGTTTTTCGGGTCCTAAACTTCTAGAGCCGTTTTGAGGCCCTAAACGACATTTTTTGGGGTATGTTGCAGTGAAAATGTTGTAGTCCTCGGATAGATATTTCCAATGGGCTATCATATGTCTAAAATGGATATCGTATGCAAAAGTTACGACCCCGGGAAGTTGATGTACCAACTTACCCAAACGGGGCCCACATGACTTTTGGCGCTTCATCTCCCAGGGTTAGTTTTTTGGATGTCTAGGAATTTTGGCATTCTCGTTTATTGTAAAAGGACCTTCAGAGCCTCATTGTAATCATATTCTCACAGATGCGAGTAGCATCCACATCTCTTCTCAGAGATAAGCTACCAGTGCCCTAACTAGTTTATTTCCATTTTGTTTGTAAGCATATTTCAGTCATTTGTTATTAATGAAATGAAGTCTTATTTCCTCTGCATCTCCATGTTTATGTGTATTTATGTATTTCATTGTGTTCCTACATAAATCCGGATCACACTGTCTCTTTTAAATTTGACTCAGATACTAGAAAAGGCCTTCATTTCTGTTATACTATTGATTCATAATTTGGAAGTTTTGTTCTTATTAATTCAAACCAGAAATTTGAGACCCTTAATTTTTTTTTTTTTGATTTATAAAAAGGAAACCCTTTGCTTTCATGACTATTCTAGTTACCAGACAACCTAATATAGAACCCAGTCTATCAGATCATACGAGCATTGTGTTAAACCTATTCAATACCATCTTACAAACAACAAATACACGGGTAGAACTTGAACGTTCATGGGATGTAATTGAAAGGGATATTAGCATCCAAGAACAATGGGAAGCTAGACAAAGACAGTTAAGGAACCAACTATGATCTCGCTTTCCATTAAACTAGTCTTTTTACCCATCAACTATCTCTACCTTTTTTGGATGCCTTGACGATATACTTTAGAGATTTAAAGTATAAACTCAAGAACAACAGATCTATCATTTGATTATTTTTGAATTTATTATTAATGTTAAATGTTGGATAAACTCAATATTCAGATCTAAGTTTTCTCTTATTCTTAAATATTGATCATCTTAAGATCACATGATTTTTAATTAGTTGTCTTCCTGTTGTTATTAATTTACTCCAATATCAAATACTTCTTTGAATGTATTCTGGAAGTGCTAGTATTGTTTTGTTATAGGTTTCCCTTAACAACAGTACATGTAGGAGCTCATACAACACAAAAAGATAAACTCAGTTGACTGATCAGTTATAGGTTAGTATATGCATTCTTTTATTTTATGTAGAGTTGTTTATGAATGAAACAATGATTACATTAATTAGCTTTGACTGTTTTTGTGTCACTGTTTCAATCATATTCATTTAGTATTTATTCGTTTAATATCTTTAAAAAAACCCCAAAAGAAGTGTTGTTCATATTTGATTCAGAAACTTTATCAAACAATCATTTTCGCAAGATTTCATGCAAACCTTGTAAATTGTATATAAACTGTTCATAATCATTTGTATATTCACATTCTTAGATGAATATTTGTAATTATTGTGTCGATTGTTAGAATCTTTTCTTTAGTTAGTTTATTTCATTTTTCTATCTTTAGGACCCTAGTTGGCTAACAGAGCCATTAAACCAGTCAGAATAGGTTACACCAAATGGCTTGGGTTATTTAGACAACCCCAGACCAAATCTATTCTTCCAGTTGATGGCATGTCAAATTTGCCCGTCAACAGGTATCAAATACTTGGAGTGACATCTAGTTCTCAAGTATCGTGGTGCTATACATAGATACATCTAGATTGAAATGGAATTTCTGGACATCTCATCCTTGGGAGCGACCTACCAATATGCCGTAAAAATTGAGTAGAAGCTCAAACAAAAGACATGGCAATTTGGGCCTAGGAACCCCACACATCAAAATCCAGGAAAGGGAAGCCCCAATCCACAAAACAAAGGACAGAGAAAATATGGACAGTATTAGGACAACCAGTCCAAGACAAAGGAAAAGAAGGACACTAAAAAGACAAAGAAATATACTAGGAAGTGGTGCGACTTCCATAAGAGCCCTTGGAATAACACTGCTGATTGTCACTCAAAGAAATCACTGATGAACGAAGTGAAAGCCTCTAAATCAGATGTAGGTTTTGACTCAGATTCAGAACTAGAAAGGTAAAGCTGGATCATTGATGCAGAATCTAGTGCCAACATTGCTACCACCAAGCTCCATCCTGGTGAACCAGACGAGCCAAAAGAAGGCGAGCAACTCTTCCATTCATAAATGTGGGTAAAAGGCACCCTACTACTCTTCATCATTGACAGTGGTAGCCAGAAGAACCTCATCTTAGGATAGGTCATCAAACGCCTAGCCCTGCCAACAATGTCACACCCACAACCTTACACCATTGGAAGTCTCCACCAAGGAAGCAATCTCAGTGTCATCCAATAGTGTCGACTATCGTATGACATAAAGCCCTTCAAAGATGAGGTATTGTGTGATGTTGATCCTCTCAAAGTTTGTAATGTTCTTTTGGGCAAACCTTATTTATGGAAACATCATGATGTATATAAGTCTAGGCCTTATAGTTTTATTATTACTTTGAACAGGAAATTATACAAGATACCCAAGGCAGTCCCTCCTAGTGCTATTTCCTTAATATCCACCAAGCAATGCGGGAAGGTCATCTCTCAGACCAGGAAATTTGTCTTCTTCGTGATTCACTCTTAGAGTGAGCAAAAGATCGCAACCACATCCAAGGCCTCTGCGACCAATCTCTCCACACAACAAAAGAAAGTGGATAAGGTCATGGAAGAATACTCTGATATCTTCTCCTCTCCTACTGGGGTACCTCTACATAGCCAAGTCAAGCATCCCATCGATATGAACCTAGGTGCACCTCCACCCAATGGGCTAGTCTACCGCCACTCTTTATTAGAAAACGAGGAGATCAAGAGGCATATCTAAGAACTGCTCCACAAGGGTCACATCCATCCCAACTCATCGCCTTGTGGGATCCCAATCGTGATGGTGTAGAAGAAAGATGAGACTTAGCGACTCTGCATTGATTACTGGGCCCTGAATAAAATAAAAGTTTGAAAATGGTACCCGATTCCTTGAATCAATGACCTCCTTGATCAAATCACGGGGACCAAATAATTCAGTAACATTGATTTGAAGTATGGCTACCACTAGGTCCCAATAGAATAGATAGATGTATGGAAGACTGCCTTAAAGTAAAAAAAAGGTCTTTTTGAATGGATGGTCATGCTCTTTGGTTTGAAAAATGATCCAACAACTTTTATGAGGATTATGGATGATATCTTATGACCTTTCACTCATATTTTTGTAGTGATGTATCTGGATGACATCCTCATCTACAAAAAGACTTGGGTGGAACACTTGTAACATATTCAACAGGTTCTGCATACCCTGCGGCAACACAAACTATATGAAAACTTGGAAAAATGCTCCCTCAACATGGACAAGGTCCATTACTTAGGCTACATCATTGATCACCATGGTGTGCATGTGGATCCAACGAAGATCTAGGTCATTCGTGACTAGCCTGCCCCAACCACATTCACTGAACTTCATAGCTTCTTGGGCCTTGCCAATTTATATCTGAGGTTTGTGTTGGGATTCTCTCATATCGCATGGGCCCCCAACCAAGTAACCAAGGGTGGCGGTAAGGAAAACATTTTGTGGGGCCTATCCCAACAATAAGCCTTCGATGACATGAGGAAGTGTTTGTGCTCATCCCCATTACTTTCATTACTGGAAATGAAACATCCCTTTGATATTGAGATAAATGCTTCAGACTATGTTGTGGGCACCATTCTAACTCAACATGACCACCCCATGGAATATCATAGTGAGATACTATCAGATGTTGTCCATAAGTACCCTACTTATGAAAAAGAAATGTACTCCATTGTGCAAGCCTACCGCCAGTGGAGACATTAGATTGTTGGGAAGGAGATAGCCATCCACACTGATCACAAGCCACTACAGTTCATGCAGACCCAAGGAAAATTGCAGAATGACCACCATCAAAAGTGGTCCACATACTTACAACAGTTCCATCTCAACATCAAGTATACAACATGAAGTACCAATCGAGTTGCTGAGTGCCTCAATTGACCTCCAGTCATGAAACTCACCATGGTGCTAGACTCTTGCGGCCATGAGACCTACAAATGGCCCCACCTCTATGAGACAGACCCTAACTTATCCACCACCTACCAAATGTTAGGCGCCAACTCAATGGTCACTAATTTACATCTTCAAGATGATATTTTGTATCATCTAAGCCATATCCATTTTCCATCAAGCGAGTGTGCAAAGATGATTTGGGAAGCTCACTACAGTCGGGTGGCTGGACAATTTGGCGTAAAAAAGACAGTGGCAGTACTGCAGAAACATTTCGACTGGCCGAAAATTTGACAAGATGTCAACATGTATATCATGTCCTACACCACATGTGCTATTGCCAAAACAACCACTAAGAAACATGGCATGTACACCCCTCTTCCTACTCTTGACAGGACGTCAGAATCCATCTCAATTGACTACATTTCAGGCCTCCCATCCACCAAGAGGGGAAATGACAGGAAGAACATCACAACATAAGCCACTACCAATATGGAAATTCTAGCCGCCTACAAGAAGAGAATCACAACATAAGCCACTACCAATATGGCAATTCTAGCCGCCTGCAAGAAGAGCATCACAACATAATCCACTACCAAGATCTTGTTTGAACGTGTATGGGTACATTTTGGGATCCAAAAAACCATTATCTTAGACTGTGAAAGTCAGTTCCTCAACACATTCTGGTCGAGCCTCTGGTCATTGCTGTATACCAATCTCACCAAATCCACTTCCTTCCATCCCCAGACATATGGCCAAACTGAGATCGTCAATCGGATGATTGTACATATCTTGCACATGTATAATTCAAAACACCCCCACACATGGGATGAGAGTATTCCTTATGTCTAGCATAGAAACAACCAAGCCCTGCATAGCTCAACTAGACACAACCCCTTTCAGGTGGGTTTGGGATTCCAACCATTAGGCCCCATGGGTGGCTCTTACCAGTGCACAGAAAGAGAAATTTTAACGAGTGACATTTTCTTCATGATAGTTTTGAGTGATATGTGTCCTCTAAAGTACCCTACCATTTTGATAATGGTCGTGAGAATCGAATAGTTGTTTACTGCGCACAGTTCTATGGAAACTGGGTGCATAACAGAAGGTGAAGCCAATATTATAGAAAAACAAGTCTTTAAAAGACACATGTTTACTAGGATACCGGATTAAGAGATACGGCGACACATCTTTCCCCACATTAGATTCTGAACGACGATCAGACCTCATGGAGAACCTGAAGACAGTCATTAGTGGATAGGCATGATTATTGCCTATTTTTGGATAGTACCAGGTGAAGAGTCTCTGGCGCATGTAGTGCGTTTTTTCTAGTTTAGGGTTAACAGTTAGAAAGCAGGGCAGCCCAAGCAACGCCCTCATTTATATATTTCATCTTTTCGACGTAAGCAGGTTGGTTGGAAAATTGAGTAAACGACTTCTATTGTATGTAATATGAGTTTTTGACCCAAATTTAATGAAAAGATTCTAGTTGTGATAGTCGGATGTATTGTGCCTCTTTCTTTGCATATGTGTTTCCTGTTAACTTTTATTTCATATCTTATACTGTCTATTTCAGAATGAATTTTCGAACCTGTAGATTCACTGTACAACGCCCCTTTTTCCTGCCACTTAGACAAAATGTTTTCCTCTCAAGCTAACTCCAAAATCATCCACAACAACGCTCCTGAGTTGCTTTCCTATGTTTTCTCCCGCCTCATTTCGGTTTTACACTGAAGACTGTTGTTCGTCTAGCCTTATCCTCTCAAGTCTGTTCACTGAGTCATTTATCTCCGTCATTTCCTCAAATCGACTCCATAGCCCAAGTTTCACCTCCTTGCGCCAATATAACTAGAACTCATTATCATAGGTGTTAGATCTAGCCATTGTTTCCAAAGTCATATCCTGCACAGATACCACACCATTTCTGAGAGAGCCCTCTCTAGATCCGAAAGGCTAGTTTCGGGTCTCAAAGTTGGTTGAAAAAGTTACTTTCTTCATATGTTTATCAATCGAAGAGATTTACGGAGTGCTAACATTTTGGCGCCGTTGTCGGGGACGAAGTTGAAAAGTTTTTCCCCGTGAGAACGAGAAACATCGCAGTTTGGCCCCTAAGTAGCACTACTCAGGAAACCTGGCTCCAAAGACATTTTACACCAGAGAGAATCCTGACCCAAGCCCCTCTGAGCCTGTGTGTGGCCTCGAGAATATTTTGTGCAAGTCTAGAGAGCAGGCGCCAGACCCATTTTATTTCATGGAAAAAAGTATGTCCTTGCCCAAAGACGATGCATAGAGCATTGATGACCTTGATTTTGATGCACTTTTAGAGAAAACTTTGTTCAGGTCCAAGTCAGAAACCAGTTTGGACAAGACTTTTTTCAACCTAAAAAATTTCCAAGCCCCGGTGACAAATAATATCCCCCAAGATCCAAATCCCCCTAGGGCTATGGATTCCAGATTCACTCGCCTCATCCTGTCGACCAAGTTACATGACTTGCCTCATAATTATAGCCAAAGAATCAGACTCTACGACGCTGAGGGAAATGTTTCTGCCGAGAGACGCCTATAATGGTTTAACGACTTTGTCGACCTGGAAGAGCTAGACTACGCAGATGAAAAAATGAGGCTTTTTGTGCAAATCATTTTGGGAGATGTAAGAAAGTGGTTCAAAGCCTTCCCACCCACGAGAATTTGGGACTTCGCAGCATTTGAAAGGTCGTTCCTAAATAAATGGGGGGATAAGAAAAACCCTTTGCAGCTGCTAACACAATACAATAACATGAAGAAAGCACCGGAGGAGACAGTGTAGGAATTCTCGGCTTGTTTCTTGAAGGTGTACAACTCCATCCCTGCAGAAGTAAAGCCCCCTCCCGGTGTTGTGCAGTTGTGGTACGTAGATTCCTTTGACAATGACTTTTCTCTACTGCTAAGAGAAAGAAGATCGGCAAGTCTAGATGCCATAATGAGTAACACTGTCTAGGTTGAAGTGAACATGATGGTGTCAGGAAAAATAAAATAGAGGTTCAATCGGTGCGACAAGAGACCCCAGGGAGATGCACAGCCGTCGACATTGTGGTTCTCAGAAGACAAATTCGACATGATGATGAAGACCATGGAAAACTTGATGGAGATAATGTTCATGGGAAACAGGCCTGCTGTGCGAGAACAAAACGAACCACAGCCCAGAAATCAGAATCTTCGGAGGGGTCAGATTCCTCAAATCAAGCAGCAGGACCTAGGTGACCAACAAACAAGACCTCCTTTCTAGAACAACTATGCAGACGAGGATTTCGACGACCAGATGCATTGTTGCGATGACAAAAACCCATGTCTGTTCTTGACAAAGAGCGAGCACGATCGATATATGAGCCAAAACAAAGACTTCGTGATCGAAGATGATGATGGTATGATACTTGAAACAGATGAAGCACCGTCTTGGGAGACGAAAGAATTCGGGAAAGGTTATCAAAATGATATCATGTAGTTCCAGAATAAGTACAACCTCTGGAGTAAATATGTACCTATCGATCTGCAACAAATGAACTCCGTAAATAATCCTACAATGGACTCACCTTCCACGAGCTAACTGAGACTAGATAGCGCAGCCCCAGAGATAGGTCGAGAGACGAGTGGAAAGGAGGTAGAAAAAACCTGTCCCCCTTTCAATTTTGAACACGAAATGGCCAAAATCATAAACTTCTTCCCATTCAATGAGCTTATTAGAAAGGGTCAGTATTGGGAACAAATCATTAAAATGCTGAAAATGGGAGGGACCCCCGATACTTTGAACCTTCGAGATGACCACCCTGCCATCTTGTTTGGTTTGTGCGTCGAAGAGACAAGCGATGCAGAAGATTTCCCTCCTTTCTATGTTAGTTTGCAGATCCATGATCTGACCTTGCATAACACCATGCTTGATTCTGGTGCATCACACAATCTCATGCCGAAGGTGATCATGGACAAGATGGGTTTAGAAGTCACTAGACCATACAAGGACCTTTTCTCCTTTGATTCAAGGAAAGTCAAATGTTTGGGTCTTATCAAATACCTTGTCGTATCGTTGGCTTAAATCCCCACCAAGAACATGGTCATGGACGTAGTCATCACATAAATACCCTCAAATTTCCGCATGCTTCTCTTGAGATCGTGGGCTGCAAATTTGAAGGGCACGTTGCAGATGGATATGACGTACACCACTATCCCTGTTTTTGGCCATGATAGAAGGCTTTACAAAAAATTGCTGCTGAAATACATGGTAAGAAACAAGATGCAGCCCAACAATCATCCTATATATGTCGTCAACACTGAAGTGGGTTCATCTATATTCTACAATGACTTTATCTTCGTAGAAGAAGGATCTACAACCATAACAACAACTTACGAGAAAACCGCGCAGGAAATAACAGAGTGCGTCGACCCAAAAGACCACATGGAAACTGGGGTGTGGAACATGAGTTTTGATGGTGCAGTCAATCGAGAAGGAGCTGGGGCTAGCATATGGGTGAGCCCCCCTAAAGCAAGCACAAAGTTGTGCTCATACAAGCTCGCATTTGAATGCACTAACAACATGGTCGACTATGAAGCGTTAATCTTGGGCTTGCAAGTTTTGAAAGAGCTAGGCACGCTGAGGATAACAGTGCACAAAGATTCCAATATAATCATAAATCAGGTGAAGAGTGTGTTTCAGACCAAACACCCCAAACTGTGAGTGTACAAAAAATTGGCTTTGGACCTTCTCGAAGGATTTTCGGAGTATGACCTAACTGCTATCCCCTGAGAAAAAATTTAGATCGTCGATGCATTGGCCACCTCGGCCTTAGTTTTCAAGATTCCCATCCTTCCAAATAAAATATATGAAATCGAGGTTAAGAATAGGCCGACAGTACCTGACAACATAAAACACTAGCAGGTGTTTGACGATGACAAAAAGGTGGAAAGATTCCTCCTTATGAGCGATGAGTTTGCTAACACAAACATCGACAGGGAATATTGGGGAGATGAAGATGAGGGCACAGATGCGCGCAGTAACAACAACCCTTTCCAAAACCATATCATAGGAAGGGATATAATAAAACTGAAGAACACTATTATTCCAAAGGGGTTGGTGCCTCTAGAAAAGTTGTTTGACAAAAATGGTGTGGCTAAGAACCCCAAGATCACCACAAGTGAAGAAGATGTGGAATAATGCAACATTGGGACTGAGGCGGATCCGAAGATGGTAAAATTATCAAATACACTCAGTCTGGAGGTCAAGAAGGATTACATAAATCTCATGAAGGATTTCCTAGACGTCTTAGTGTGGAGCTACGATGGTGTGAAAGTCTATGACATGAAGGTGATCCAACATGTTATCCCTGTCAAGGAAGATCATAAGCCTTTCAAACAGAAGCTGAGACGGATAAATACCCTGTTACTATCGCTGATCGAGAAAGAGGTAAAGAATATTTTCGACACCAAAATTATTGTTTCCTTAATATTCTCAAAGTGGGTAGTTAACCTAGTACCTCTAAGAAATAAAAGAGGCGAGATAAGACTGTGCATAGACTTCCAAAATTTAAATAAAGAGTCTCTCAAAAACCACTACCCCCTTCCAAAAATGGACTACATATTGAAAAAGGTAGTGGGATCTCAGAATATGTCCATGATGGACAATTTCTCAAGATATAACCAAATCATGGTCCACCCGGACGACAGAGAGAAGACGACCTTCACTACTCTGTGGGGAACGTTCATGTACACTAAGATATCGTTCGGCCTGATGAATGTTGGTGCCACCTTTCAGAGGGAAATGGACATCGCCTTTGCTGATGAGAAGGATAAATTCATTGTGATTTATCTAGATGACATCATAGTGTATTCTACCTCCGACAAACAATATCTCGAGCACCAGAAGACTAGGGTTTTCCAAAAGTGCAGAAAGTTTAGCATATCACTGAATCCGAAGAAATCACATTTCACGGTGGAGGAAAGAAATATTTTGGGGCACATCATTTCCAAAGAAGGCATTAAAATATACCCCAACAGGGTTGAAGGTATCTTGAATATCGATACCCCATGCAGTAAAAAGGAGGTACAATCTTTCCTGGGCAAGGTGAACTTTTTTAGGAGATTCATCCCAAACCTGGTGGAAATCATAAAACATATAACTTCCATGATCAGGAAGGGAAACAAGATTAAGTGGAACCTAGAGGCCAAGAAATATTTTGAAGATATCAAAGTGGATCTGACTAAATCCCCTATGTTAGCCAACCCAGAATTTACGAAAGATTTCCTCCTTTAATCATTTGCCTTAGAACACACTATTGTCGGCGTACTGTTGCAGAAGGATGAACAGGATTTCGAGAAACCCATAGCCTATTTCAACCGGACACTACAAGATGCTCCTCTAAGGTACAATATTATGTAAAAGCAGGTGTATGCTTTAGTAAAATCTTTGAATGAATTCATGACATATATATTGCACTCCGATGTCATCGCTTATGTGGCCAATAGTTCAATAAACGTCATCCTGACTCAGCCTGACCTGGAAGGAAGGAGAGGAAAGTGGATAACAACCATGTTAGAATACAATCTTGAGATCAAGCCTACAAATATGTTCAAAGGTCAAGGCCTCACAAAGTTGATGGAACAGTCAGACTACGACGTTGTAGGAATGAACTTCATTTTTGATCTATCAGAATTCCCTCAAGAAGAAAAAGATGCACAAATGCCTCAACATTTCATTGATTTGCCATGGTATACATACATCATATATGTATTGGAGAATCTTCAGGCCCCTCCAGGAATGAGTAATACTAAGGCAATATTCCTCAAGCTTAAAGCGGTTAAGTTCTGCGTCTTGGACAATTCACTGTATTGGAAAGATCCCAAAGGAATACTATTAAGTTGTTTGCTGGAGGACGACACGAAACGGGCCATACAAGAGTTTCACAGAGGATACTACAGAGAGAAACACTATTGGAAGACCATCACGCACAAGATACCGAGGGTGGGTTATTACTGGCCAATTATTTTTGCTGACGTATATAAAGAAGTCTCCAGCTGCCACGAGTGCAAGATTTTCGATGGGAGGAGAAAGCGACATTCCCTGTCGTTAAAGCCAATCTCATTCGAAGCGCATTTCATGCAGTGGGGCCTAGATTTCATAAGAGAGATAAACCCGCCATCCTTTTCACAACATAAATGGATTCTTACAGCCACCAATTATTTTACGAAGTGGATTGAGGCAGTCCCCACAAAATAGGTTACCAACGCGATCATCATACAATTCCTGGAGACAAACATCTTGTCAAGGTTCGGTTTTCCTATTAAGATCATAACAGATAATGTGGCTGCATTCAAGTCTAAAAATATGGATAATTTCTGTCAGGAATATAACATAACCCTGGGGCATTCCATGACATATTATCCACAAGGAAACAGGTTAGCGAAATCCTCAAATAAGATCCTGACCAAGATCATCAAAAGACTCTTGTAAGACAAAAAGAGAGCTTGGCATAAGAAGCTTATCTACGTGTTGTGGGCAGATCAAATTACCACCAAAAAATCCATATCTACATCACCTTTCTATATCATTTATGGTGCAGACGTAATCTTCCCTACTGCACTGGGACCACCCGTCAGGAAGCTGTTGTAAGAGAAGGAGGCTGATCCAAATGATGTGCAGAGGAGGATAAACCAGTTGATTCACATGCAGCAGACGAGGGAGCAGGTGTATAATCCATCTCAACTCCATCAGTAGAGGATAAATGAAGATTTCGACAAACATTCCAAGCAGGAATATTTTTAGGTAGGATATTTGGTGCTGAGATGGGATGTGAGAAATGAAGGTAAAGGAAAGCACAAAAAGTTTGATCACCTTTGGATGGGGCCGTACAAAATCGACGCGTACTGCAAAGACAACGCTTATTTCCTAAAAGGACTGGATGGAGAGTTTCTTGGTTGGGGGCCTATAAACGACAGGTTCCTCAAACATTACTTGATGAAATAAAGTTCGTTTAAGTCATTTGTCATTGTAAATAGTCGTTTTATTTTTGCGTCGAGTCAGTAGATCAACAAAAAATTGTAGCCCAAAGTGAAGGCCCTAAGTTTATGCTGAAGTCTTAGAAGCTGTGTCAATTAGTCTAGTTTATTTTTTGTTCATCATTTATATTTTTTAGTGTCTATAGGTTGAATAAATCCCAATGGTCAGGCACCTAGTCTACTATTCTTTGCTACCTCATAGGGAGGATAACATCCCCGTTGGAGCTAGTTGTTAGCACCACCGTTTTTCTTTCCATTTAGAGTCAGTTTTGAGTCATGTTATGGCCCATGCACCCAAACATGTGAAGCCAGGTACATAGCACCATGAGTTTGAAGTCAGCAAATGGCCAATTGGCCCTTGGAAATGGGAAAGGGTGTCAGAGTCAGGAATTGTATATGTGGTACAAGCATGTCTTTTCCTAGAAGGTCGAATCCCGTTAAGAAGCCAGTTTCTACGTTCCTTGGTTGAGTCAAGTGGTTAATAAAGGCCACGTTGGAAAGTACAATAGTTATTATCAGTTCATCATGAAGGCCGAGATAATGAAAAATAACGGTGTTCATATTAGGCATGCTCAACAAGCTTTACCACCTACATCCTACACACGGGGATTTTCCATGGACAACCTGCAATTCGACTTGAAACATCTCGTCACCATAAATTGGATACCGTACATCATGATTCCATCTCTTGGTTGATTTGTTATAAATCTCATATGCTCGGCGTGCCCTCCAGTCATAGAACCAGGCCGAAACTCTTTCCGCAGTCTCCCCTTGCCAATCCAGTTGTCTCAGAACCACTCCCCCTGTGCATTCGTTCAATACACTTCACGTAGGGTATACCTTGGTCACGCCATGGTGGCTTCTTAGAGCACAGGAAAAGGCACGAGGAGTGGAAGAACTGTGAGGCCTGAACCCCAAAGAGAGTGAAATTCTTTCTCACTCGCAACAACCATTCCCAAATATGTGGAAGGAACCATTCTTTCACCTGAAGAAAATACCAGATCAAGTCATGGAACAACCGAAGTAGATAAATTCATACATAAAAGGGAGACGGTAAGAACCCCCTCCTCCCAAAAAAAAATTCAAAAAAAATCCTCGGAGGAGGGGCACGCCAAGAAAGAACAAGGGGATCATGAAGGCTCAAATTGCAGAAGAACCGTGCATCAGATTGATAGCTGGAGAACTACTTAGATGCACCATCCGGCTAGAACCTGCCGGGAAATCAAGCAGGAACAGAGCAAGGAAAGTGGACGTCATGGGAGAAAATGAGGAAGCTCCCTCTTAGCAGCTGAAACAATAAAAGTTGGTTATTGTCAAGCTCTATCAAGAGAAGAGGGAATTAAGGTGATAGCTAGCGACAAAGACTGCAAAAGCATGAACTGCACAGAGTCATAGAGGGAACATGGCATGGATGAAAAGGTATATTAGAGGCATGACATTATTTTCCAACTGTGAGAGGCACAAAGGTTAGTAGAATAAAGGCACATGAAGCATTCCAGAGAATGTGAAGCAGCCGAAAAGGAAATCTGCATGGCTCTTGCCATTGCATAGAAAGAGAAAGTTTAACGGGTGACATTTTATTGATGACATTTTTGAGTGATACATGTCCTCTAAAGTACCCTACCATTTTGATAACCGTCACAAGAATCGAACAACTGTTTATTGCGCACAATTATCCAAAAATGGGCACATAACAGAAGGTCAATCCAATATTACAAACAAACAAGTTTTTAACAGACACCTATTCACTAGGATACCCAATCAAGAGATATGGTGACACATATTTCCCCACATAGGATTGTGACCGACGATCGGACCCCGTGGAGAACTTGAAGACAGTTGTTACTGGACATGCGTGATAATTGCCTATTTTTGGATAGTACCAAGCAAAGAGTCTCTGGCACATGTCGCGCGTTGTTCCTATTTTAAAGTTAACATTTAGAAAGTAGGGCAACCCAAGAGGCACCCTTGTTTATATATTTCATCTTTTCGATGTAAGACAAGTTGGTTGGAAAATAGAGTAAACAACTGCTATTGTATGTAATCTGAGATTTTGACCAAAATTTAATGCAAAGGTCCCGTGACTTGATGAAAATATTATAGTTGTGATAGTCAGATGTATTGTGCCTGTTTCTTTGCGTATGTGTTTCCTGATACCTTTTATTTCATATCTTATACTGTTTATTTCAGAACGAATTTTTGACCCTGTGGATTTGTTGTACAACGCCCCTTGTTCGCGCCACTTAGACAAAAAAAATTCCTCTCAAGCTAACTCCAAACGTGTCTACAACGATGCTCCTAAGTTTCTTTCCTATGTTTTTTCCTGCCTCATTTTGGTTTTACACTGAAGACTATTTCTCGTCTAGCCTTATCCTCTCAAGTCTACTCACTGAGTCATTTATGTCCATCATTTCCTCAAATCGACTCCATAGCCCAAGTTTCACCTCCTTATGCCAATATAACCAGAATCCATTATCATGGGTGTTAGATATAGCCATTATTTCCAAATTCATATCCTACGCAGATACCATGCCATTCCTAAGAGAGCCCTCTCCAGATCTGAAAGGCTAGTTTCGGGTCTCAAAGTTGGTTGAAAAATTTACCTTCGTCATATTTTTATCAGTCGAACATATTTGCGGAGTGCTAACACTCCAGTCAGAGTTTTCATGATGGATAACATGGTGTACTCTGATAGTTAAGTTTGATGGCTGCCTTTCCAACTAATTGGATGGTTCCTGGATGCCTGGTGATGGACGACTAGGATTGGGTCAGGTTTTTCTTGATCGTATCCTATCCTTATGACATGTGGCCTCTTTTCTATTTGACGCATAGTGAAATTCTCATTATCAATGTGGGTTATCATCTAGGCATGGATGGTCTAGATCTTCTGCAGGGTCCTTTGAAATTCGATAGATCGATGATTCAGATCCTAGCTTGAAGCGTTCCTGTCGGTGTTCATGTCTGTAATCCACTCCGAATAGGGCCTTACGAAAAAATGTTTAGGATAAGATATCGGAGTATATTTGGTCATGTCAGATTGACAATTGACATTTCACATCGAGGCCCCCCTTTCATAATGAATTTCCTTGGCCCATCCCAACAAGTCCTTTGCGACAGATAGCTAGGATCCTCTCTTGGGGTTTCTTCCACTTTGATATATCGACGGCCAGTATGCCACCTCAAAAATCCTCTATCGAAGCATTTTCCCAGAGGGTACTCTGAAGGTCACCCTACAACAGATGGCCCATATCTCTTCCTTGAGATATAAGGGTAATAATTAAGGGTTAGTTCATTAACCCTCCAAGCCACCTCCACATATGTTCCTTGGTCATGACCTTTCCCTAGGTGGCAACTGCTACCCCAACCACATCACTTCCAAGTCGATAAGATACGTGGCACTCACATAGGTTCACAATCATATCCTCAGTCAACCCAAGGACTATGACATGTGGCAACAGTATAATTGAACACATGGATCTCCACGTGAGTCTAGCATCGCCTCCCACTGTCATCTCACCAAGGAAAATGGTAACATCATGGTAAATCGATGGTTATCACACGCCGAGGTCTCCCTCCGACCAAAGCTACATATTAATTCTTAGGTTTCTCCCATCGGGGTCAAACCTTTCTAGGTTTAGTGACCACTCTGAATAGTTTCCTTTGATGGACAATTGAGATTTTTTGATATCATGGATATGACGGTTTAGGTTCAACAATTCCTATCCCAAGGTACGATCCTAGGTTGACACGTGTTCCTCCTGGATAGATTGGGGTCCTCGTCAGTATGACATATCATGGTGATACCACCTCATTCCTTAATATTGTGTTGCGAGAGTTGAAGTGATCTATGGTTGATATTTTATGTGGGTCTTGCCTCTATAGACGACCTAGATCGTCCCTCAGACTCTCCATTTTGAAATTCCTCCTCCTTGGCATGTAGGATCATTCCGACCATGGGACTTCAATGTATTCACTACAATTGATCTAAAGGTCCATAATATACCACATACACCCTTTGATATATCAATGGCTATGGTCCACTCTCACAGGTCCCCTGGTTAGAGACCGTTGTTGACCCCAAGTAGAAGCACTCTGAAAGTTCGACCTCTGAAAAACTTATGTTCGAGATTGGTGGTCGTGAGAGTGCCCATACCACTCGTCCAAGGATCCAAAAACCCTTCTTTATTTGGATTACTCCCCCTATAGGTGCTACCTCCGGCTTCGATGGAGGGTCATGATTTCTCCACCTTGCCAGATCAATGACCGAGGTCAAATCTCACTCACAGGTCAATACATGGCCTAGATCTGACCACTGTGCTAAATAAATGAATTTGATCCTCCGAGGTGAGCTAGGGATTTCCCTCTAGCTTAACAGTTCACTTTGAGACTTAACCACTTTCATAAGTTGTGTTGGAGTTACTTCACACACACGTAGGATTTATTTTTCCTAAGGTTATTCCTTGTTTATTAGTCGTAATTAGTCATTATCCAGTCTCCTATATTTTAGGGGCAAATATTCCACCTGGAGAATATTCTATTTTAGTTGACACTTCAGTTAGTTGAGTTGATTTTATATGTTGCATTGGTTTTGTCACCATGCAACATTGGGATCATCACCAACTCACTACTCTTTGTTCAGTCAATTAACTGAAGACTAGTTGACTAGTTAACTCAGCTAGGTGGCAGTTCACTCTCGTAACTGCCTGAGAGACTAAACTAGGTGGAAGTTCACTCCTATAACTATTGGTGTGTGTCCAGATCAATCTAGAACACCACTATGGCTTATTAGTTACTCATGTATCCTATATCTATTGTAAATTACTCAGTCTTTGAGTTTCGAATACGGTTAATGAGAATTCTTCCATTCTTTCTATCTTGCTTCTTCTTTCTCAATTTCTCTCTACAAATGTGTGTAGTATTTTCTAGATAGATCTATTATATGCAATTTCAACACATTTACATGGTATCATAGCCAACGGATTTCTAAGAAAAAGCTACACCAAATCAGTTTTTGCAGGTACAAAAGATTGAAGACAACAAAAAGATGGATTATTCGCCAGAAATAATTCTCATGCCTCATAACTATTTGGAATGGAAGCCAAAAATTCTACTTCATATTAGATGTAGATGCTTGTACCAAATTACTATGGCAGTGGAAGTAGAGCCTGATTTGGTCGATGAGAAAACGACTTTCTCAATAGACAAGATATGGCCATAGAAAGTATCGGCATGTCTGTTTCTCCTGAACTTTTCCATCAAGTATATGAAGAATCACAAGGATTAACTCCAAATGAATTATGGAATAGATTGGAGGTTCTATTTGGGAATAAATAATATTGTGAAGATTTCATGCAGGAGGTTGAACAGATAGAGCCAGAAGAGAAGCCATCAGAAGATCACGCCTCTTATTATGAAGAGTTTTCTACAAACGTTTTTGTAGAAATTTGTATTCCAATAATTGAAGATGATGTCTACTCCATTTCAGATTTATTTTCTAAAATTCATGTGGAAGATATATGACATGCATCTCAGGAGTCACATGCAGACACTTTTGCATGCACCATGCATGCATGTCAAGAAACAAAAAGAGAGCCACGCACATCAGACACCATTCTGATATTTTCTAAGAAAACTTTGCAGAAACAAATTGGATATTTGAATTCCTCTCAGAAAAATATCCAATTTCAAAAAAACAATTGTCCAAAACGGAGTCTGGGAACTGAAGTTATGATCGTTTCAAAATCAATAAAATTTCAGCATTTTTCTGGAAACGGCCGTATGGTTTTCAAAATTTCATCCAAAATTTATTTGGATATTATTCATTACAAGAAGATAAAGTGGATACGTGTGGAAATATCAATGATGCATATACTTCATCAGATCCGTGCTGACATCTACATCTTCAACAAAATCTTCAACGAGCACAAACTTGCACAGTTGCGAGGTCTTCTTGGAGTGAAGGACAAGGTTGCTTAGCAACTGTTT
>ML781931.1:735958-754349 GCA_009831015.1 Picea engelmannii | reverse complement strand
ATTTATTTTTCCTAAGGTTATTCCTTGTTTATTAGTCATAATTAGTCATTATCCAGTCTCCTATATTTTAGGGGAGAATATTCCACCTGGAGAATATTCTCTTTCAGTTGACACTTCAATTTGACTAGTTGAGTTGAGTTTAGGTGTTTCATTGGTTTTGTCACCATGCAACATTGGGATCATCACCAACTCACTACTCTTTGTTCAGTCAGTTAATTGAAGACTAGTTGACTAGTTAACTCAGCTAGGTGGTAGTTCACTTCCGTAACCGCTTGAGAGACTAGACTAGGTGGCAGTTCACTCCCATAACTGTGGGTGTGTGTCTAGATCAATATAGACCACCAATATGGCTTATTAGTTACTCATGTATCCTATATCTATTGTAAATTATTCACTCTTTGAGTGTGGAATACGGTTAATGAGAATTCTTCCATTTATTCTATCTTGCTTCTTCTTTCTCAATTTCTCTCTGCAAATGTGTGTAGTATTCTCTAGCTAGATCTATTTTGTGCAGGTTCAACACATTCACAAGTTGTTCTTGAGTTCCTTATGAGGCTTAATGATTCCCACAAACCTGACACTCTTCCAAGGTACTCTATGGTTTCCTAGGGTCTCTCTGAATCACCTCATTTCCAAAAGGCTTGTTGATTCCAAGCACTCCAACACAACGATACACAGGAGTGCACCCATGTATATATATGTTTACATGAGAGGGGTTACTATAGTACATAGGGTAAGAAGGGAAATATTCCCCCCTAGACTGGAGCATAGATATGGATCCTACATATGCACAATGACTATGAATCCTTCCATTATTTTCTATTTATCAGTCACGCAGGTGTTCACAAATATATAGGTGTTCAGGTCTAGAAAATTTTACCAAAGACATAAGTCTCCTACAAACCAAAATACAAGAATTTTTATGCACACACATATTCTATGTAGTCACATGACATCTCTAGAGTACATTATTAAGATAACAAGTCCAATAATCATACTCTAAGGAATCATACTTCCCATTAAATCATACACATAACTAAATCAACACACGGAAGAAGAAAAGTTACTTATCTACAGAGTTTGAGTTATGTTGACTATTGCAAAAGGGTGAGTCGCACTCCACCCAACTGTAGGAAAGGTTGTGCTATTCTCTGCTACAAACAACCACCCCCGAGCTAGTGTATGATGTCACGAGAAGGTCTTCTTCAATATTTCAGGGAGTCTCTACAACTTTTGTATATTCTCCTTTTTTTGTACCAGATGTTCTCTACCCTCTCTATCTCCCACTACTTCCCTACTATGCCCATCTTTGTGTGTCTCTGTCTGTCCCTATGCCCTATTTTCCTACCTTCTTCTCCAGGAATTTGTGGGTCATGCCAGAAGTTTCCTGAAAGTAATTTTCACATCCTTCCTTAACTTCCAAAAGAAATGTTCCAACTACTATGTTGACTGATAATCAATTTTTAGGGATTGAGACAGTCCAACTCTACACCATTTTAATTCGGTAGAGTACTACTTGGCAGAGTCAATTAAATAAATTAAATCCCTCTTGCACCACTCCTCTCATGACATCGTAACCCATGATGGCCATCCCTTCAATAATATCTTGACCTTTCTCTATTTCATTAAAATAAAATATGTACAGTATAAAAAAAATCAAGGTCCATTGTCTTTCCTTGATCTCATAACATATATTCTTACTGTTTATCATAATAATATTTATGTTTATAGACTTTATCGGTTGAACCACATCGACCTTGGACTATCAGTTGATCCACCTCGACTATACTTTCACTACAAAGAATATAACAATCCATCATTCTCCCACTTGTTGTTTTCTTTGTTGAAACCATTATACCTCTAAAATCTCATTCACAGACCCAGGGAAGCAATGCCCATTGCCTCTCTGCACCAAGAGAAATTCACAACACTCACAGACTTGGTCAAAGAGTATTTTATGTTTTCCAATGTCTCTACTTTCTCCAATAGCACCTTTTTATTTCCACCATTTCTCTCATGAAATGGTATTGTACATCAATGTGATTAGTGTTAGAATGGCAAGCTGGGTTCTTTTCTAGAAATGTTGCACTTTGACTGTCACAACTTATATTCATATCTCTCTTCTCAAATATGATTCCTCAACATAGCCTTTGTAGCCATACTGCTTATTTACTTCCATTAGTGGATGCTATGTATTCAACTTCTATTTTTGACAAGGATATGACCATCTATCACTTACTCATCCAGATGATTGCTCCACTAATCATCTTGAACACATATCCACTAGTCGACCTTCATTGATCTAGATCTCCAACCCAGTCAATGTCAACAAATCCATGTACATTTACGTCGCTGTCACCTCCAGGTTTTCCTTGGTATCATATAACATAATATTTTGTGTCACACAAATACCTAAATACTTTCTTGAAAGTTGTTCAATGCTCCTTCCTAGGTGGTGTCGACATGTATCTACTCAACACTCCCACTGCATGGGAAATGCCGAGTTGAGTGAAAACCATCACATACATTATACTACCAACAAAACTTGCATAGGGAACACATGCCATGTCCTCTATTTCCTCTTATGTCCTTGGACATTGTTCAATAATTAGCCTTGCTACCATAGGAACTGGCACCTTCACAGGTTTTGAAACCCTACATGTTGAAATGTTTCAAGACTGTTTCAATATACTTGGTTTGGTTCAACCAAATATTTCTAGCTACTCGATCTCTCTTGATATCCATACCAAGAATGAAGATCATTGTACTAATATACTTCATGTCGAACTTGGATGATAGTTGCTGCTTCACCTCATTTATTATGTTCATGTTGTTTCCAATCAACAACATTTCATCAACATACAATGCTACATATCTGAAACACCCACCTTCTTCTTCGGAATATATAGAGTGATCAACTTTGTTTCTCACAAACCCAAAATTGAGGATGTAAGTGTCTAACTTTTGGTACCACATCCTTGGTGATTGATTTAGACCATAAAGGGATATTTTCGATTTTCACATCATATCTTTCTTTCCCTTTACTACGAATCCTTCTGGTTGTTTCATGTACATTTCTTCTTCTAGGTCCCCATGTAGGAATGTTGTCTTTACATCCATATGTTCTATTCCTATATCAAATGTTGCACCTAGAGACGTTAGTACCCTAATGGAAGTTAATTTTTCAATAGGGGGAAAATCACACTGAAGTCGACTCCTTCGACTTGGGAATATCCTTTCGCTACCAGTCGGGCTTTGAATTTCTAGACTTGACCTGCTGCATTCATCTTCTTCTTGAATTCCCATTTTCTACCAATAAGATTTCTTCCACTAGGTAATTCAACTAAGTCCCATGTCTCATTCTTGTGCAAGGATTCCATCTCTTCGACCATAGCGTCCCTCCAAAGTTTTCCCTCTACTAAGTCGATTGCCTCCTCGACTGACTTGGGCTCATCATTGGTGGAAGTTAACATGAATGCATAACATAATTTGGGAGGAATATACCTTTTGACTAGTTTTATTACTCGTTCTGAAATCCTTACAACTGAGGCCGATTGTTCCACATCTTCTTCCAATACAGTCAACTCATCTAAATCATCTTCTTCGTTCGTCAGTTCAAACTGCGCCTTCTTTGGATTATTCTCGTTTTGAACAATTTCTTCAGGCTTAGACTTACTTCTGACTTCTATGAAGAACAAATCTTGATTGTACACTTTTTTCCTTGATGCATGATCCCATAGTTTGTATCCGTTCATTCCTTCTTTGTATCAAATGAAAATACACTTGACTACCTTCTTGTCCATATTGCTCCTCTTTTCCTTGAGAACATGCACAAATTCATCACATCCAAATACTTTGAGATGTGATACCGAAGGATTATTAACAAACCATACCTCATGTGGAGTCGTGTCGACTAGAACTGATGAAGGAGACATATTCACTAGATATTTTGTAGTGTCGACTGACTCCACCCAAAATTCTTGTGCGAGCCCAACACCACTAAGAATGCTCCTTTCCTTGTCCATCAATGCTATTTTTATTCTCTCAACAACTCCATTTTTTTGTGGGGTGTATGGTGTGGTATTTTGGCGTGCTATTCCACACTTCTTGCATAACTGATCAAATTCTTTTCCACATAATTCACCACCATTTTCAATTCTCAACACCTTAATATTCTTATATGTCTGGTTTTCTATAAGATATTTAAACACTTTGAAATTATTGAAAACCTCTTATTTCTTCCTCAAGAAATATATCCATGTCTTTTTGGAAAAAACACCTATGAATAAGACATAATATAGGGATCCACCAAGTGAAGGCATTGAAACAAAGCCAAACACATTACTATGAACCAACTCTAGAATCTTTGTTTCCCTTGTCCATTCATATGGGAACCTCACCCGACTTTGTTTTCGATATATTAAATGTTCACAAAAGTCAACTTTTAAATTACATTCAAGAAAATATTTGACCATACCTTTTTTATACATAGCTCAAAGTCCTTTTTCTCCAATATGTCCCATCCTCTAGTGTCATAGCATGGTCGGGTCAACTTTATGATGACTTGTCATGTTAGTTTGAATCGACTCAACCTGATTCGATTAGAGTAAATTTGAAGTCAAGTCAAATTCAAGAACATCGATGATGTTGCATCCATTCGAGTTGACATTCCCTAATATCTTGTATAGGGTTGTAATCCAAACTCTTTTCATTAATACCATCACACCTCTAACCATCTTGCACAAATACTTATGAAATAAAATGTGCACCCCTGGATCACTCATCTTGCTGACAAATATCAAGTTTCTTTCCAAACTTCAAATGTGTAGCACACATGGAAGGGTTCTACTCCTCCCATCCTGCAGTATCAGTCAAACTCTTCCTCGCTTGACAATTTTTGTTGTCGATTTGTCCCCCAAGACCACATATCCTCCTTCATATCGTTCATATTCGTAGAACCATTCTCTATGTGGTGTCATATGATATGATTCTCCTGAGTCGATCAACCAAACATCTTGATCTGACTTTGTACTAGTCGACGCCATGTACACATTGCCTCCCTTATTTGAAGTCATCTTTCTCTCAGACGATTGCTTCTCATCGGATCTTGTACTGACTTACATTTCCTTTGAATTGCAATCCTTTTTGTAATTCCCAGATTTACCACATTTCCAACATATTCTCGTCAACTAAACATAGGATTTATATCTACCCTTCGACTTAGAATTTCTACAGGATAATTTTCCTTTATCTTTGTCAACCAGTTGAACTCTCACCACTAATACATATTTGATCAACACTTCCATGTTCTTCCTTCTCATTTATTCTGACAATAGAAATGCAACCATGTATTCTAGTAATAATATGGTTGTATTACTCCTTATATCCATTACTAAGTTATCCTAGGAGTCTAGAAAATAACATAATAGGCTAACACATTTCTCCTCCTTAGTGATTTTAATATCCATAGAAGATAATTGGCTTAAATTGGTATTAAATGCATTTAAATTCTCACCCACCAAACTTCCCTCACTCATCCTCAGAAGATATAGTTTCTTTATGAGAAACAACTTATTTACCAGGGATTTCGACTGGTACAAGCTTCCCAACTTGTCCCATAGTTTCTTGGCTGAATCTTCACCTAAGATATTCAGTAGTACCGAATCTGCAAGACAAAGTCGAATCATACTCCTTCCCCTTCTCTCGAGTTTCTCCCATTCTTCCATCAACATACTTATTGACATGGTACCTGGACACACTATTGTCCATTTTTCTCTATCTACAAGGAGGTCTTCAATTTTAAGCTTCCAAAGCTCAAAATTCTAGCCATTGAATTTTTTGATCTCTATTCTCGAGCTGCTTGCCATCCTTTAACACAATATTTAAATATTTCTGATTTACAACTCTTATTGAACCTACGGTTTATCTTAGATACAAGGTTGTTAAATAATCTCTGATACAACATGTTATTAAAAAAATCTTTGATACTTCATGTTAGGAAATGAAGAACACTTTCACACTAAACCTAGCAGAAGAGAGGAAGAAATATTTAAAAAATAAAGTAAATGACAAAGAAAGCACACAATACATAGATATTTTACCCTAGAAACCCAAACTAGGAAAACAAACATTCCTTGAGCATTCTACTCTCTTGTTGTCTTATTCATTCATAATAAAAGGTTACATGCCTAACCTTGGTCCACACCTAAGACACAATTGACATCATACCTTCTTTCTTTACAAAAGAATAACCCTATATCAAATTCGACTTACATCTACATGACCAACAACCTCTATGATTATTGATTAACTATTCATTTATTACCTTTTACAATATTACAAAATTCCTTCTTTATAGTATTTATAGTAGGAAAAACCCTAAAGAAAAGGAACCAAAAAAGGGTTACAGATCCACACAGATCATTGGCTAAAAATCCCACAAATATCGATATTCTGTTATAGTCTACTACCAAGTCGGATTACTAGTCAACTACCAATCGACATTCATTCGGTCTTCAGTCGGTTTCCACACGCTCAACTATTAAACTCTTTGACCTATTGTCTATGTCTTACACTTCAACTTTACTTGGTTGAATTACCTTGAGCTTCAAATTACTGTCGACGTCTTTGACTTGAAGTTTACTCGATTGAACCACCTCGAACTTTGTCTTGCTATCGATGTCTTCGACTTCGACTTTACTAGTCGAACCATGTACTCGACCTTCGATTGTCATTTGATCCACCTTGACTATAATTTCACTACAAAGAATATAACAACCCAACGAGATACAATATCTTGGGGCCAAGACATACCTAATCTTTTCAAATTTTGTATATGATATTATTCAATCCAATGGACTTGAGAGACTACTATAAAGGATTCAGTTTGAGTGTCTCTCAATTGAAATTCTTTGATAGCATGAAAATATTTTGACAACTGGTATATATGAATATATGACTTGCCACTTATTAAAACAAACTCAAGTAGCTACTAAACAAATAATTCAAGGCACGATAGCTTGATAGAGATAATTATTTTAGATCAATTGTGAAACTCTAGATAAGATTCAAGCCACTTTTCCACCAAAGGAAACTCACTATCTATGTTAGAAAGAAAATGCTAATATTTGAGAAAAATAATCAAGAATATTAAAAAAACTTAATATCGAATATTGGTTGGATGGATATCTTTCTACTCTTCTCATGACTTAAGGCAATTTGTTGTGAGAATGGAAAAGGCACAAGTGGTTGTATATGAGGATATTAATTAGTACTCCAATATCCATTATGTCCATGGTTAAACTAACCATTGATGCATGTATAATATATATCTTCATAATCTAATTAACATCTCCTTTTAATGAATAAAATACTAGTATTGGCAACATTTATTGGAAACAAGATGTCATTGGTACTCATTATTTCTTAGCTATCAATTTTTGAACTATTCAAGATAAATATGCATTTTTTAAAGTGGACATGGGAGAAATAAATGCATACCAGGTAGTGCAATGTACAAATGAGAGGGTGAAATTAACAACTCATTACAATAAGCCACCTCCTTCCATCCCTACTTGGCACAAATGCGCCTATCATAAAACCCTTAGCAATGTGACAAGTGAGGAAATGGTTAAGCATATAATAAGGTGATAGGTGAGGGAAGGGTTGAGAATCCAGGCATGTGACAAGTGAGGTAGAGGTCAAATATTCAAGCAATGTCTAGGCATTGTCAACATGGTTCAAGAATTTAAACAACATCTGAGCAAGTGAATAGATGAGGTAACCTCAGAGCAGGTGACAAGTGAAGAAACATTCAAGATAAAGTGAATAGGTGAGGCAACTTCCAAGAGAACGTGCCCAAATTGTAATCTTTGTTTGGAAAAAATCAATTTTCAAAGGTAGAGTATGGTACACTAAGAAATAAGCATGGTAATGATTGAAAAATTAGAAGAGATGTGTGAGGAACTACTAAAGAAATACCTATTCATAATCAAACAACTTATCAATAAGATAATAATTTTCAAAAGTATTGTAGTTGAAGGGTGAAATGTGTTTTTCAACTTTGTGTTAAGAAATATAAAGAAATGCATCAATGGAAGTACATACACATTCACACAAACCATTATCCACATGTAGACAAAAACATGTGCACAAGTGCATGTGTATGTTGTTGGTTCTACTTATAATTACATAAAGTTTTCGAACTAGTGTGACAAGGGGGGTTTAGTTTTCTCATCACTCTTACAATCCCATGTCATGTCTATCTAGAAATAATGGACTTAATTGTGTGTCCTTTTATATTTTGTTTTTCATATGGAGGAGAACAAGATGGGTGAAATAATGACAAGACAAAATGAGGCCCAAGGGGACGTATTTATTTTCTAGCTATGAACATCATTAGGGTGGGATATGGTAGACATTATTATGATACATCATATATTTCATAAGATATTGTCCAATACTTTTTCAAAGGGTGCGTGCACAAATTTGGTGGATGAAAAAATGGCAAGGGGGTCAACAAGAATGTACACTCACAGGAATGCGTTCACGTTCCTAAGAAAATCCCGAACCTCCACTCAACGTGACACATAGGAAAATTGAAAGTAATGCATGTGTGTTCTTAGGAATTCCTGCATGTTCTTAATAATGCATGCACTTTCTGAAGAATGTGTGTCTATTCCTAATAATGTGCATGTGTTCCTGCTATTCCCTTTTTTAAGGCACCATAGGCATGATTTGTGCCTATTTGCACAAAGTACACCTCACATTTCCTTTTATTGAGATAGAGAGGAGGAGAGAAACAATAAAATACTCAAGAGGTCTTGTCACCGTGTCCAACTCAAGTCAAGTATGCTTGAATTTTCATCCCACTCTAGTTATTTTTTAGTTTTGTTCAATTAATTTAATATTTTCTAAAATAATATAAAGTATAAAAAATTCTAAATTTCTAGACAAATATCATCTAGGATATTCATAGAGATTCACCTCTTTCGTATTTAGGGTTCATTTCCACCCACCTCCACCATATTTCTTATTCCATGCATTCTCAGTGGATGCACCCATAGGACACCCATCCACACCACCTCTTTCATCACATCCATACACAGTAGATTCACCTATATGCCACCCACTCTCCCCACCAGTTCCATATGCACCATCACTAAGGCTGCCACAATAGATGTTTCCTTAGACTAGGTTTTACAACTGAGCGCTCCACCTGCTAGCGAATATTCATTGCTTCCTAAGATATTCACGACGCGATAATGAGTTGATGCTCAATTTTTATGTATCATGATTGGAATTGATTTTATGCATATTTGTTTGAATTTCATGATTTGATCCTTGTAACTGATTCAAGGTGGCATCACTGAGATATTAGGGTCACAGAGGAGGGTAACACCCTAACAATTTTCAGTACAATCTACGGTGAGTCGTCTTATGTTGAACTTCAAAGTTTCATTTTTCAAGTCTTTTAATTCATTGTGGAAAAAACTTATAACGATTTTTTTTCTTTGTGCAGTCTCTGAAGTGACAAAGCACAGCCAGGTGAAAAAACAATTGAGGTGCTTCTTCGAGCAAGAGAAGAAAGATTGATTTCCAGGATGCTCTTGAGGGTGGTGAGGGTGGAAGTGGCAATTGAGTGACCAATCACTGCCATTTTGTATCTAGGCCACCATATGGATGTTTTTTTCTATTAGAGAACTTTCTACCATTTTGTATATTGGGCACAATGTGTCATTTTGTAACAAATGTACAATTTAGATGATGTTGAATATGACATGTTTTTTATGATTTTCCTTGTTTCTTCATTTTATGTTGATGAATGTATGAATTTCAAAGTGTATAAATTTTATGTGTATGAATGTATGAATTTATTTAATTTGATTAATTACTTTTTAAAGTGTTAAGGAAGTCTATGTAAGAATGAATAGTTCATTTTTTCTAAAGCGATTATAAATAATTGCATTATGCATTAACAAATGTCTTATGGCGGAAAATATTACTAAGTACTAAATCCATACATAATTAATGGTTCTCAAGGACCTAAATTTGAAAAAAGACTAAAGTCCCATCCTAGTTAAGTCTCTAGGAACCAATAATAAGAATCATGTAGGCTAACATAATCATAGTAGAAATAAGAGAGTTGAAACCTCACATTAATCTATCCAAAATGAAGCATGGTTTATTATAATGGAAATCACAACATGTTACAAGGGTTTCTTAATACAAAATTAATACATAAAATATGAGTGCACAATAAAGCCTCACACCAAATGAAAATATACTTAAAATTCTCCATTAAGCTTGCCAAAATGTTCTACAATGTATCCCAAGAGGAAAGCTCCTAAATATCCAAATTCTACACCCTTTACAATGGAGAGAGAGAACATTTTTTTATTGAGTGAGTCTCTTTTCTTATACAATAAAATATTATTATTTGCTAACTAACTCCATGACAAGTCAAATAAATATTATAATAATGTATTAGTTATATCTCTCCTAATTCCATGGTTGATGTAACATTCTGCTCTTGCGCGCACCCGATGTGACGTATTCTTGTGGACACTTGTGTGCAAGTGATACAGTTCACTATATGATTGACTGATTCGATTATGGAGCATGATGATGTTTGTGGATTTGATGACATTTTATTTTATGATATTTATATCGACAAGTGCTATTGACTGGTTTTCCTGAGTGTGCAGGACTCTAGACGTTTGAGGATGTCGATGGCATCGATGGATCTCCTTCGAATCTGTATTGAGTCAGGGAGCAGACGGTTATGGTTTGAATGTTTTGATATTACATATGTGACATATGATTAGATATTATGATGTTGATTGTTATCACTGACACGTTTCGTTGATGAATGCAGGCTGACAATAGCTTGCTTACCAGACTCACATTAGGAGTAAATGGGTCACACATGACAACCAAATTTATTGAGGGAGAGGTGTGGCAGTAGCCCTACCACAGCCTACTAGCACTCCTGTCGTGGCTCGAACTGTAGGTTAACGATTACCTAGTTTGAGAGATCCATGATGTCATGAGGGCAGACTATGACAGTCGCTCATGATGATTCTAAGGGGCACACAATAAGATAGGGTCATTATTCCTTAGAGGCCCTTAGTATCCAACAAGGTCATCTAAAGGAGTATTGATTCAAGGGGTTTTAAATCTACCAAAATCAGTCAAAAGGCGAGTGGCACCCTTGGAGCACACAATGCGTCTTGAAGGGCACGTCGCACAAATAAAACATGAATGCAATCGAGTGGCACCCTTGGAGAACATAGTGCGTCTTGAAGGGAACGTTGCGATTTTAAATCTAGAAAGTTGATAAACCTAGTACCTATAAAACTATGCCTCCTTAGGACCTGGTCGGCCTTAAAATGAATGATGGTATGAGTAAATTTTAATAACTAATTTTTTTCCTTAAAAACTGTCGCCAAGCCTAGTGAATTTAAAACTTAGGTCTAAGTATAACATTGAACAAAAAAAAAACTAAATGGACATGTAACAAGAAGGGGTTCAAGAAAATTCAAACATTAATAATTAAAGTGAAATTTTAATGAAGGATTAAATTATTAAAAGGGTAAATTGTTGTTTATGTCTAAACTTTCTAGTTCTGAACTTAGATAAAAAGGTAAATTGTTGTTTATGTCTAAAATTTCTAGTTCTGAACTTAGATAAAAAGGAGAACTTAAAGAAAAGGGAAAACTTAAATAAAAAGGGGAATGTCTAACTTATGTGAACTCAACTAGGCTTTAAGTAAGGCATTAGACATTTAAGAAACGTAAGGGAATAAAGGGACATCGAGGATAATTTTTAGGAACGCTTTTAGGTGGGTGAGGGAAATAGGAAAAATTGAGTTAATTAATTAATTAATCTCTGGTGCAACTAAGGGATCAAGTGACATGTGTATGGGGGTGGTTTATCATAATTAAATTTAATAAAAAGAATCTAATGAGGGTTTTGGAAACTAATCACTAAGAAAACTCTATAAAAAGGATGACAGAGGAGGAATATGGATCAATATTGGTATGCGTAAGGTTACGCTACCAATTTTTTTTTTTTTTTTTTGTGTATTACATTTCGGGCTCGTCCATGTGTTTGCACTAGAGGATCGTCCCTTACAGTTTGGTATTACCCTAAAAAATCGACTGGGCGGAGAAGGACCCGGTTGTTGGGTCTCGGGTAGATACTTGGTGATGAACGCCTCCCCTTTCCGAACTCGTCGAGGATATTGGTAAGCTCTCTTTTTCGGATCACACCCAGGGAGAGCTCTTTTGTAGCTTATGTTAATTTGCCACTTAGCTTTTGTATGAGCCCATGGATCTGGTTAGTGCAGAATTAGAGCAAGCACTCAATAGCCTGGAAAGCTAGATGATGTATTGTTTTAATAAATCTATTGAGAAATCCAAAAGTGATTTGGGTTGCGTGGGCATGGTGAAGGAGACCGGGCGTGGGGTATTAGTCCGGTTCTTACCCAATGCTTAACCACCTTCGAGTTTACCTTGAGCACGAGCAATGAAGGACACTGCGAATGGACAATCTCTTCCTCTGAGTTGACCCCTTCTTCCATATTTACAGCCATGTTCCCTTGCCTCTGCTGACACGCAGTTCGTCCTCTGCGCTTAATATTTTTTTCTCCCAGCGAAAATGCCTCCCTTCGGCTCGGTTTAGGCTGGTAGCTCAGCGAAAATTGGGGTGTGAAACCCCAACGTTTTTCCCTCTGGATTTAGGGATTTCAGGTTCAATGAATGTTCCTCGAAAAGCTGGATTCCTCACTCACTGTTATATTCCTTGTAATTAATTAAAGACGATATGTTTCAATAATTCGATATGCTTTAATAAATATATTGATAGTCTATTGAATCTGAATGTCTTTGAGTAGACTATGTAATTTTTACCATGACTGAAGGTTGATCATGATCGTTGGTTCACCAACCTTTTAATGGTGGATTATGGATAGGATTGCTTTTGAACGAAAAAACAAGAAGAATATTTTTAAAAGTGAGAAGGATAAAATAATAAAAATATAATGGAATTTTTAATTATCTTGCTAAGATAGGTTTACTAAGTTTTATTTTATTTAGCAATTTGAATACATTGTAATGTGCCTAAGTTTCATTTTTTTACATAAAAGAATCCAGTCTACTATGACTAAGATTAATATAATTAGCATTATATTATGGTAATAATAATTGAATGTGATTATCATTCAAGCATCATAGCAATAACGAGGAATGCGTATTAATTAGTTTCTAGTCGCCACTTAATTGAATTAATGCGAGATCATAATATTCTTTAGACTTCTTAAGCACTGATTTTAAATGAAAGTATGATGATTTAGCTCTTAGGAATCCTTGCACAACGAATTATAATATAGTGTATGATGGTTAGCTTTTAGACTGTTTGCACAACTAAATTATAAATGAATGTATGATGGTTACATTTTAGAATGCTTGCACAACTAAATTTTAAATGAATGCATGATGGTTAGATTTTAGACTGCTTGCACAACAAAATTTTAAATGAATGTATGATGGTTAGCTTTTAGACTGCTTGTGCAACTAAATTTTAAATGAATGTATGATGGTTAGATTTTAGATTTCTTGCGCAGCTAAATTTTAAACGAATGTACGATGGTTCAACTTTTAGACTGCTTGCGCAACTAATTTTAAATGAATGTATGATGGTTATATCTTTAGACTTCTTGCGCAACTAAATTTTAAATGATTGTATAATGGTTTAACTTTTAGACTGCTTTCACAACTAAATTTTAAATGAATATATGATGGTTTAGCTTTTATACTGCTTGCGCAACTAATTTTAAATGAAGGTATGATGGTATAGATTTTAGGATTCTTGTGCAATGAATTCTAATGTATTGCATGTTGGTTTAGAGTTTGTTTATGCTTACTCCTTAGTTTACTATTGCATTGCCACAATGTGGAGGTATGATTCATTATGATTGGATCATGGCGCACATCAATCGATAAGTAAATATTTTAACCTGGTTTGGGATCATGTGTTTACCTTGATAATGTTGTTGTTTATTATAAGTTGATGATTGATTTAGTCGTGCACCATGGAATTTTCTGTTACATGTATTGGTTTACTAGAATGTATGCACCTGGGTGATCGTTGATGATGTTTTTTTTATCTTAGTTGGCTTGGACTTGATTGTGTCGGGTGGGATGTAGACACCTCGTTGTTCCTGAGAACAGTCACCAACCTTGAGACCTTAAATGGTTAAAATCTATGGGAACCTGGCCTTGATCATTTCTTATGTGTCCTGGAGGTCCTAACCTTGCAGGATAGGATGGGCAGGTTAGACATTTATATTATTTATCTGAGTAAATGTTTGTAAATTGCTTCAATATCCATGATGTGATAATACACTATGCCTTTTATGTTTTTTTGCTTCATGAAAATCTTTCATTGTGATATCATTGAGTCTTGTCTCTAAGACTTTAATGTTGATTTTATTGTCCTAATGCTTAAAAAAAAATTAATAATAATAAAATAAAATTACATGGTGTACGTTGTCTGTGTCGTAATGGCGGGGTCGTTACAATTGACCATGTTACAACATGTGGACATTAGCCTCTCCAAATCAATTCTCCCTCTTCCAAAAATAGTAGTAGTATGCACCAAATAATGCTCATGAAGGGGATAGACTATACAAAATAGGAATCAAGCCAATTAAAATGCCAAGTGTCCACATGGAATGTTCCCTCCAAGAATGTGCATGCATGAAACCACTCCACATGTGTGAATTACAAGGTAGCCAACTCCATTGATGAATGTGCAAGATGCCAAGTGGATGGAGCATCCACAAAAAAGTATGTGATCAATGCCTAGCCTTGCATTTTCTTTCCTTGCTTGCCTATCCTTGCCTTTCCTTTTTCTTGTCTTGTGTTCCCTTACCTTACCTTTCCTTTTACTTGTCTTGTGTTCCCTTACCTTACCTTTCCTTGCCTTGACTTACCTTTCCATGTCATTCCATTCCATGCCGTGGTTTGAATTTCCATGCAATTCCTTGCCTTGCCATGCCATGCCTTACCTTGCCTTGAATTTCCATGCCATGCCTTGCCTCGCCATGCCTTGCCTTGCCTTTCCATGCCTTTAATTTCCTTTCCTTTCCATACCTAGACCCAGAGCAATACCTATACCTTTCATTTCCATGTATATCCTTTCCTTTCCTTTCCTTTAATTTCCCTATATTTCCTTGAATTTCCATGCCTTTCTTTTCCTTTCCATGTCTAGAATTGCCTTGACTTGCATTTGCCCTCCTTTCCTTGAATTTATATGACATGCCTTACTTTGTGTTTCCATGCCATGTTTTTCCTTTCCATGTCATGCAATACCATGCCTTGCCTTGCCATGCCATGCCATACCATGCCTTGTGTTTCATTTCCTTTCCTTTCCTTGCCTTGCCTTACCATTCCATGCCTTGCCTTGTCATGCCATGCCATGCCATGCCTTGAATTGTCTTTCCTTACCATACCATGTCATGCATTTCCTTTCCATTCCATGCCATGCCATGCCTTTCGTTTCCATGACATTTCTTGCCTTGCCTTTCCATGCCATGCCATGCCTTGCCTTGTCGTACCATGCCATGTATTTCCATACCATGCCTTGCCTTGCCTTGCCATTCCATGCCTTTTCTTTCCATGTCATGCCATGCCTTGCCTTTCCATGCCATGTCTTGCCTTACCTTAAATTTACATGCCATGCCATGCCATGGAATTACATGCCTTTCCTTTCCATGCAATGTCTTTCCATGCCTTTCCTTGCCATGTCATGCCTTGTCTTGCCTTTCCATGCCATGCGATTCCATGCCTTTCATTTACATGACATGACATGTCATACCTTTCATTTAATTTCCTTGCTATGCCATGCCATGCCATGTCTTTCCTTGCCATTCCATGCCATAGCCTTGCCTTGCCATGCCATGCCATGTATTTCCTTGTCATTCCATGCCATGCCTTGCCTTTCCATTCCATGCCATGACATGCCTTTCCTTGCCATTCCATGCCTTTCCTTTCCATTCCATGCATTTCCTTACCAAGCCATGCCTTTCCTTTCCATGCCATGTCATGCCATGACATGCCTTTCCTTTTCATGCCATGCCTTTCCACTCCATGCCTTGCCTTTCCATGCCTTGCCTTGCCTTGCCATGCCATGTCTTTCCTTCCCATGCCATCCCATGCCATGCCTTGCGTTTCCATACCATGCCTTGCCTTGACTTTCCATGCCATGACTTTCCTTTCTTTGCCATGCCATTCCTTTCTCACCTCAACACTATAATCATTTTGATATTGAATAGCTGATATCCATGCATATACATTACAAATTTCATATGAGAATCCTTATTTGTATTAATGTTCAATTAATAAATGTGTTTTTATTTAAACTTGCATCTATTGTACATTCAAAACACAATTTTGAACTAGTATCCACATACCAAAGTTCCACATTTCAATTTGCATGTTTAAACAAATAACATAACTATCATAATCATAAACATATAACAATAAAAATAATATCCCGCAACACATAAATAGGTCCAGATGTATACATATCAAATGTCTATATCATTATAACTAAACCCAACAAATTCTAAGAAATGAATCACTAAAATAAGTGAAAATCAAATTTCTAGCCTTTTAAGGCCAAAATATAGGTTGTTACATTTAAAAATCCCTAGAACACCACCATGATCTAAAATAGACTCATCCCTCCTTGCATGTATTTCCATGTAGCTTCCCATTTTAACCTATACAACAATAAATATATATTTCCATAACATTATGCAAGGAAAAATTCAAATCAAAATATGGATTGCAATGAAACAAGAATAACGAAAAAAGGAACCTTTCTCATCCCAAGAAATAATAAACATTTTTTCTAGGGACATATGAATTAACTTTATATCACAAATTTCATTTCCATCCAACAAAGTTCTTATGACATTTTAAGTGCAGGGGAAAATGTTTGCATGCCTTTCCATGCATTTCCTTTCCATGCCTTGCCTTGTATTTCCCTTCCATGCCTTACCTTGGTATGCCATGCCATGCCATTCTTTACATTACCTTACCTTGTTATGACTTGCCTAGACAACCATGCCACGCCTTGCCTTTCCATTCTTTTCTTTTCCATGCCATGCCATGCCTTGATTAGCCTTGCCATGCCATGCCTTTCCTTTCCATGTCATGCCTTGCATTGCCTTTCGTTGCCAAGCCATTCCATTCCTTTCCGTACCATGCCATGGCATGCCTTTCCTTTCCATACCATGCCTTTATGTTCCATGCCATGCCTTGCCATGCCATGAATTTCCTTGCCAGGCCATGCCTTGACATGCCATGCCATGCCATGCCTTGACATGCCATGCCATGCCATGCCTTCCCATGAAATGCCATGCCTTTACTTTCCATTCCATTCCTTTCCTTTCCATGCCATGTCATGCCATTGTTATACCACAATTTTACACACATTTTCATTGTGAGATGGCTTAGTCATTGTCCTTGACTTGAAAGTTTAAATCCCAACTTTCCTCATCAAAGACACTTAAAAAACAATGTTTTTTATTATATCCGTGGGAAACCTTGGTGGAAAAAACAAACATCCATACCTTTCTAGTGTAAAACCCACAGATTCCCTAAAAATTATGAAAAATAAAATAATTCCACATTTTCGGGTAGGGATTTCGGTTGGGCTTGTTTCCCAACCTCCCCGAGCCCATGCCAAACATAATTCAATATCCTTAACTTATTGAGGATGGTATAAAATCACATCTTGGAGAATGGATGAGGAAGGACATGTTGGCAAATATTGAATAAGCAACGAATGCGTGTTGATGATTGTTGTCATTAATGGAAACAGTGGAGATGGCGGGATAAGAAGGATAAAATCAACAGGAGGAACATCATTGAAGAAAACGCGCGCAGCAAGAGTTTACAGAGAAGAAGGAAGACAGAGATCCAGTGACCGTTGGATCCCATCCAAATTTCCCGAAAGGACGACAACCGTCAGATCTGCAGAAGTTGCGAGGGAGATAAGCCATCGGAGATTCGGGGATCGGGATTTCAATATGAAAAGTTCACTCGACAACGAAAACCCCGAAATCGCGATACGCGATTTCGCGATTTGATCGCAGCCGTTAAAACAAGCAGGGATCTGGACCGTTCATTCATATGGACGTGTGGCAGCCAGGAGGCCTCATCGGAGTTTTGGGGATTGGGATTTCATAATGCAAAGAACACAATGCAACGAAAACCCCGATTTCGCGATATGCAAAATCCCGACTGAATCTGAACCGTCAGATCAACATGTGATCTAGACCGTCGATCTAATTCACGACAGCAGTCCACGTCAGCTAGGG
>ML781931.1:664290-727745 GCA_009831015.1 Picea engelmannii | reverse complement strand
GGAAGTTGTAGCTTCCATCTGGTTGCAGCCAGAGAAACTAGGGTGGCAGGGTGGTGCTAGGGAGAACAAATGTTCTCTGTTATGCAGGTTGGAGCCTGTGTAACTGGAAGTTGGTGCTTCCATTCAGTTGGTGCTGGAGTTTTTAGGGAGTTGGTGCTTCCTTCTAGTAGGTTCTAGAGAAACCAGAGAGTTGGAGCTCTCAAGCAAGTTGCAACTTGTAAAACAGAGGTAGCAGCCTCACATTGAGTTGGTGCTCAATTGTAAATGATGTACAGATCAGAAAAATACTGCCTATCATTTCGAAGAAGAAGAGGTTTTCTCCCTTTATGGGTTTCCTCGTGAAAATGTGTCTCTGTGTGTATTTTATGTGTGACTGATGATCTTTACTCTTACTGTCCATATGTTGTATGATTGGTTGATGACACATGAAGAAATCTTAATAATAATTAAAAGGCATAAAATTGTTTAAGCTTATAAACAACTGAGTCACCCCCCCCCCTCAGTTGTTCTAGTATTTCCAACAGGACAACCTAGGTGCAAAGTTATGCTGAAGAAATTGCAATTCTCCCTATTTCCCTTCATCCTCAAAGTAACATCCACTTGACCTGGAACCCTTGTTACAACATTCCTTACTTTTCATTATATGACCATACGATGTGTTTCTATCCTTATTGGGTCATCTAAGGAAGGAAAATCTTGTTGAGTGATGCTTGAAGGGCCTTTTGGAGGAACCTGGGTGGTTGGATTCGAGGCAGTTCTGGCAGTTGGATTCAGGTTGTAACCACCTCTTTCATTGTTGCTAATAAAGAGTTATCTTTTACCCATACTTGTGTAGTATTGATTCAATTTGTTTATGTATGTCCAATTACTCTTCATATTTAATCTATCTATCAATTACTTGTATTATTTTATACTATAAATACCTTATTGCAACACTTTCTTGATATTCTTTTGTAGGTTAACTCAAGCAGAATTCAAGAGCAGTACCAGGGTTGAGAGCGAGGAAAGACACCAAACGTAAGGATACAAGGTGTGATAATTTCTTCCCTCTATGATAAAAAAGTTATTTCATTACAAGTATTGTGTGTGGGTTAGGGCTCTGTATTTTACTTGGTCAATATCTGTTGTGACATGACCCAAAGTCATGGGGGAAAAATCCATAACATAATTGCGACCATATTGGGGATTCTCCTATTTTGGGTCAATTTTAGGATTTCTTTGGTTGTCTTAGGGTTTTGCAGTTTTTCCTGTTTTTGGGCTCAATTTTCAGATATTTCTTCATCCATAAAAATTTTCAAACATTTTTGCAATCCCTCCTTTTGGGTTAACTTTTATTTTTCAAGTATAACTAATTTGTCCATGATTTATCCTTCTATGGGTCATGGATATCCATGACCTACACTTGTATGGACCATAGATGTTCGTGAGTTGTAGTTTACATGGTCGCAAATCTGTGTATTTGTCTTGAATTTTTAAGTCTCTTGCTCATAATTGGTTGGTCTAAGTTGGTTCTTTAGTGTCCACTGAGCATTTTGAGTTGGTTTATCCTCTGGATTCTTGATTAAAGTCTGTGAAAAATATCACTTTATGTAAAAATTTATTGCTTAGTTGTAATCTAGTCTTTAAGTTTTAGTGTTGTTAAGGTCATTTGAAGGGTCAATTATATATCTGGGTTGATTTCCATATTTATTTTTGTTCTAGTGGTTAGATACTATTTCCTTTCTTCTTGTTTTCCTTTTCTCCCTTCGTTTTAAAAAATAAAAAGAAAATTTTCCTTGTTAGTTGCAAGTTCATTTCTTTTAACGAAAAAACAAAAATAGCTTGGTTGCTAGTTTTCTTCTCTTGTTTCCTTTGCCTTTAAATCCATCAAGAAAATAAATTTTTGTTTGGAACTCAAGCCTTCATACTTTCTTCTTGTTTTGATAGTTAATCATTTTGGTTAAAAGTTAGCCTTGTTCAAAAGAAAAGAAGTTCAGTGTGTCAAGTTCTTTCTCTCTGCTTTGCATGCTTATTTACAAAGAATCTTAGGGATGCAATGCAAAGTATTTTAAATATATTGCATACATTCAAATGTATATTTCTTTAATTATAAAAAATACAAAAGAAAAGATTTTGTTTTTCTGAAGCGTTGTTAGCACTTTTTATTTTCAATGAAGAAATCAATTCTTTTTTTCATTATCTTCTTAAAGTATTTTATTTGATTCTGTCAAAAAATCATATAAGTTTCATTCGTACCTTTGAGTAATGAAAATCCCCATAAAATGAATTCTAAATAAAATTTATTAGAAATTTTCATTTTGTAGGGTGAACAAACTATTTACAGGCTAGGGCCTTGGTGTAGGTTGGAGAGTAAATTTCTCCAAGGCCATAAAAAAAACGTACGATTCTGAGCTAGGGAGAGCCTAAATCTAACTACTACATAATTATAGCTGGGAACCTACTCTAACACATGATCTAAACATGATTTCACATAAAGGAGAGCTGAGGAGAGACCCCTCCAAGGATTAATTGAGCATGGTGGAGAGATCGTATATTGGGGGTTTCTTTAGTAACCATACCTCCATGAGAGGCAGTGCTTTCGAGGCTTCAGGCTTATATACCTTTCCTATACATTCAATCTCGACTATCGACTGTAACCCCCAAATGCTAACTACAATTTGGTGATCTTAGTGGCCATTCCTAGGGATCCTATAGGTGATTACGAGGTTTTTCCGTGGTACCTGGGGTGGATTTCACTTCACACTTTTTAGTACTCCCAGAGGGTGCCCCGTGAAGCATGGGTACTTGCACCAGATAAGGCTGGTTAGTGGAGGTTGAGATAGATTCTTCTCATTCCTTAGTTCATTGGTCCACATGACTTAATCAACCTATGCCTCTGTTTGGAAGGCCTTTACCCTACCTTGCAAATATTATGATCTCATGACCTAATCCACCCGAGTTGGGATATTAGGAAGGTTTTTTGTGTCTGTTGTTTCCATTTAGGATTTTTCTATTGGTGTGCTTAAATGATCGTAGAATTTCTTAGGTAGGCATGTATTTGGTCACCCAAGAGTCGACAAATCAAGGTGGTTGACCAATCGCCTTTTAGATTGAGGAGAATTCAAGGTCTTCCCCCAAAAGAGGAAATTAGAAACAATTCTCCCCCGCCTCAACTAGGGTGTCATATTGATCAATCTGGTGCCTTTGTACTAACTGGTCTAGTCGATATCACAACTACAGACCCCTTAGAGATTAATGCTTCAGAACCAAAGGTTGTAACGATTGAAGATCTCAGAGCTGAATAATATTCATCGACTTATACCCCTCTACTAACTAGAACTTTATCATCATTTGTGGTGCAAGTTACCCCTCCTATATCATACTTTACTAATAGTATCCCTCTTCACTAGGCCACTATGGATGACACTTCGCAAGTGTCTGGGTCATGAGTTCCTATAAATCCCACTTCAATAGTAGTCACCAACAAGATATTTCTGCCTGGTGTATCTAACATAATGAATAGTGTGGTTAATTCCACCATATCCACTCCGATCAACAATGTTTCTTCACTGGTCATTGGCTTCTCTCCTTCCATGAGTGAAAATATGTCATTGTCATCGACAACGAACAATTTTTATTTCGGTAAGCCATCAATGGGCATGCTTAACGTGTTGAATGGTTCCCAGTTAGTGTCCCAATTTTGTAACATTAGTGTAGGGAGTTCTTCAATTACCTACCAAGTGATCCCTTAGGTTGGAGGTCACATTCCTCCACCATTTCCATCCGTTTGGAGGAGGGATTTTCGGTCTTTTGGTCCTAACCCCTACGGAAGCTGGGGCGCTTCTATGGGTGCTGCTAGAATTCTATATACTTCCACTCTGTTCACACTATACAGTGGATTTGGGAGCAATCCTTTCTCTGCTTCTGCAGTTCTAGTAGGGGGGAACCCCTTCCAATCTCAGTGGAAATACATACAAGGGTATTTCCCTTCGCAAGGGATGTCATTAGGGGGAAACCCCTTTCTCGATCAATATAACCGCATGCAAGGGATAGTTCCTTCGCAAGGGGTTCCGACAGGAGGAAACCCTATTTTTCCATCCAAAAAATAGATGGGTGGAGGTTATCCTCCATTCAACCAGAGCCAATAAGTTGTTACCCAAATCTTTGTTCCATTGACAAACTATTACTGGAAACTTGGTGCGTGTTACAATCCAGGACTGTCTTTTCAAGATGCTAATCAGTTGATGACACAACCTAGGCTACCTTTTCTAGAAGCTCTTCATTTTCTAGATTTATCTAAGTTGATGAACGACCTGATTCATCATGACTCAAGCTGGCCTATGGTCCCTACCAAATTACCATCAAACATCCTAAACTTTGAAGGGAAAAGTAGTGAGGATCCACAAGACCACGTAACATCACTTCACTTATGGTGCTCATCAAATTCGTTAAATGAAAACTCGATCCAACTACATTTATTTCAAAATACCCACACCGAGGTCATTGCGAAATGGTATATAGAACTAGAGAGGTCCAAGTGCACAACGTTTGGCGACCTTGCTATGGTCTTCTCAACCATTTCCAACTCCTTGTCTAATATGACGTTGGGAGAAAAAGTTTGGACAAATTTGTGCAAGACAAGGCTACGCACATTTTTTATCACATTCAGGAATGAAGGAGACCAAAAAGTTTTATTAAATCCATGATTCCACCAAAGTTTCCCCTCGAATGGTTCCTTAAGTTGTTTCTTCCTTATATTTCTAAGGATGTAGAAACTTCAAGTGTGTTCATGGAAGAATAGGAAATCTTTAGAGCACAACAATTGGAATTTATTTACTCTCAATATGGAATGCTCTACGAGATTATGCCTAACACACCCTAGTCAACCCTCGACTTATCGAAACTGAAGTCTGGACCACATGTCGATGGAATTTTTGGTTCCTTTCAAAGCAAAGTTGTAGATCAGGTCTTTAACCACATGTAGTAGTTTTCAATTCAAAAAAATGTGGCTGGTCCAACCACCCCCATAGCCCAGTCCTAGAATGTACACACTATGTAATCGAAGACTCAAAAGGATTCTCAACAACCCAAAGAGAAAAATAAAGGAAAAGGAAAGAAGGGTGGTGGGGGAAATGACACAAAAGATTAAAAATAACATTGAAGGGGAAAAGGATGAAAAGATAAAAGTGAAGTTCCCATGCAATATTTGTGGGGATGATCACCTTACTCATCAATTACCCAATATGGAAGAGGCCCAATGATTGATAAAATTACAACAACAAAAACAACTTGTTGTATTGCAAAATCTGTTTTCTCAAGGAAAAAATTTGCAAGTTGCCTCTTCCACTTGCAATTCTCAAGGGGGAACTTCTGGTGCACCTTTGTTGGAATGGATATTTATCGTTCATTAACATGGTTATCTACGATCGGAGTGGTGGATTCCTTTGGCCTTCTCACTATGAAGTTTGACGCTACTGATGTGAAGCCTTGTCTTCCTTATCATGTAGCCTTCCATATTGATGTTGTTTAGGCAAAGCACGTCATCAGAAGACTCGTTGTTGATGAGGGAGATTCCACATGTGTCCTGTATTTGTCATGTTGGAAAGATATCAAATCTCCATAGCTCACACCTTCTCACACTTTGTTAACCACATTTGATGGATGATTGTTTAGGATGAACATGCTTATTTCCTCTTTTTTGGTCTAGTTAGGAGGCAAGTCCATTTCTGTAGAAGTAGAAGTAGTCAACATGCCTCTTGAATATAAATTTTTATGGGGAAGGAGTTGGACTTACACAATGATAGTCGTCATCTCATCGGTATTTCAATTTTTATGCTTTCCCCATGAGGGAAGGATTGTGACTATCGATCACATGGATTTTAACTGTTCTATCTCCAAAAAAAAATCAAGGCTCCATGATTCAGTGGATTGAGAACTCTCAGTCGGCAACTGAGAGCATCAGTGTTGGAATGTGCCCTTCGCTCATGGGAAATTTTAATTTCCCAACACCAATATCTTACATTAATGCCACCCCAATCATCTTTCAAGAGTTGAGTCCTCCAACTCTAGTAACGAGATTCACATCGTTTAGAACATCGTATCTACAAGATCCATGGGTGTTACCCTCACCATGTGAAAAGTTCGATGGTCTCACACATGCCAAGATGGATATGCTATTTTCTTCAACTGAGATCTCTTACCAAACTATTTAGTATGCCATTGCAGACCTTGATCATCATCCTACATGGGCAGAGGACAAAAATTTGTTTTCGAAGCTTATCTAGGCTTAGATTTCTTCAAATTCTCAAGATTGTCTTGAAACCGTCTTGCCTATGGATTAGGATATCGTTGAGGCAATAACTAGAGATGAAAGGACATGGGAAGATATGCATCATATATATTTCCTCCCTGATATTATTCTTGTGTAAAATGGAGAATTTAAGTTAGCCGTGAGTAGGAGTGTTGATTATATGGTGAACCCCTTGGCCAGGAATGGTGTCTATGTTGATGGGAATATGGAAAATATATCAGAATCTGTCCCCATTAACATTTATAAAACCCTTAATGTTGTCAAAAATGTCTTTATCGAGGCAATGTTCTCTCAAGATGAAATTCATTAGTACACAAATCTCTTTAAGGAATTTTGATATTTTTTTGCTTGGTTGTACGAGGAAATGCCTAGAATAGATCCTCGAACCGTTCAACATGAGATTCAAACCTATGAGAATGTGAAACCGATTCGACAAAATTTGGGATCAGTGAGTCCAAGGAAAGAAACAACAATTAAAGTTGAAGTGGAAAAACTGCTCAAAGATGGATTTATTTATCGAGTATCGTTGACGTAATGAGTTTCCAACCCAGTTCTAGTTGATCAGAAGCAGGGCACGATTCAAGTGTGTATAGATTTCCAGGACCTTAATAAATCTTGTCCAAAAGATAACTTCCCTACACTGTATATCGATCAAATTCTCAATGAATATGCAAGAAGCAAGATTTTTTCATTCATGGATGGTTTTTCAGGTTACAACCAGATCGTGATTCAACCGAAAGACCAACATAAGAAAACTTTCATTTGTCCTTTGGGAAACTTCACTTACAGGAAGATTCCCTTTGACCTTAAAAATGCTAGAGCTACTTTTCAGTTGGCCATGATGTTTTCTTTCCATGACCTAAAAGACAGAGTGGAGGCTTATTTGGATGATATTACAACTCTTTTTTGCAAGAGATATCGACATATGTTACACCTTCACCTAGTCTTCGAGAGATGTTGTCACTATCAAATCCAATTGAATCCACATAAATGTATTTTTTTCTTGACTTGAGGACATATTTTGGGTTTTATAGTTTCAAATAAAGGGATCATGGTTGACCCTTTTAAAGTAGAGGAAATCACTCAATTTCTTCCCCCACGCATAGTTCATCAGCTTCAAAGTATACAAGGAAAGGAAAATTTTGTTCAGTGCTTTGTACGTAACTATGATAATATCATGAAAGGCTTCATGCACCTTTTCAAAAAGGGGGTTCCATTTTGTTGGGATGAGGAAACACATCATTCATTTGATGCATTACAAAAAGCGTTGGTTTCGACTCCGTTATTGATTCTCCCAGATTATAATCGTGATTTCATGTTGTATTTGGAAGTAGTCGAATCGTCAATTGGCATGTCCTTAGTTCAGGAGGATGAAGAGCTCCAAGAGACTATTGTATACTCTTTAAGTCACACTTTATTAGGACCTAAACTAAAGTATTATCACATGAAGAAACTGACCTTAGCAACATTTAGTGATGTTCAACAACTTCAAAATTACATTCTGTTGCGCAAGAAAACCACCATCACTGATATTAATCCTTTTCAGTATGTTTTGAATCGGTGAATAATTGGTGGGAAGTAAAAGAAGTGGATTTTTTTGCTTCAAGAGTTCGATTTGGATTTTTCGTCTACGAAATCCAAGAAATATTTAGTCTTCACCGAATTAACGTCGGATTTCTCAGTAGAGAATGAGGATAATGAAGTAATCAAATATTTTCCGGATGAGGATATTTTCCTCATCTCTTCGTTCGGTCCTTGGTATTGAGATATCTTTATATATCTCTAGACTCTGAAGTTCCGTCTGTTGTTCTCACAAGATGAGTGACAATGGATTCGTCACTTAGCCAAGAACTATCTCATTATCACTGACACTTTGTATTGGCGAGGGGTATACTCAATTCTTCATTGTTGCCTCACTCATGAGGAAGCATAGGTAGTTAAATGAATTCCATGGTGGAGCATGTGGCGATCGCTTATTAGGTTTGGAAACAACCTAGAATATTTTGCACATCAATTATTTCTGGCCTACGATCTTCAAATATTGTGTCAAAGCGATAAAAAAATATCATCCTTGTCAAATATTTACAAAGAAGATGCATGCACACCCTTCTCCCATGTTTCCCATCATCACTGTCGATCCCTTAACCAAGTGGGGGGTATATTTAATGACATGTAACCCAATCTCATCTAGGGGGAAATGATACATCATAGTGGTCATTGACTACTTTACTAAGTGGGAAGAAGCCATGGAGACATTCACTAATGATGGTGAAACCGCAACATTTTTCATGTTCAATCAAGTCATCGCTAAGTTTGGGGTTCTGAGAGAGATTGTCACTGATCATGATAGTCACTTCCAAAAATGCAGGATGTCTGAGTTAGTATTAAAACTAGGTTTTATATAGGAGAACTCATCTACTATCCTCGAGCTAACGGTTAGGTCGAGGCCGTTAAAAAATCCTTAAAAACCATATTAAAGAGGATAGTTAACTTGACCATATCAATTTGGCATTTGATGATATATCCAACATTATGGGCTTACCGAACCTCAGTTAAAACTGCAATAGGATTCTCACCTTTTCAACTTGTTCATGGAGCAGAAGAAGTTTTTCCCATTGAATGTGAAATACCTTCACTTAAAATTGTTGTCAAGCTCTTACTTGACACGACGCAACTTGAAGAATTCCTCATTATCTTGAACATCTTGAAGAGAAATGTAGAGATGAAGGTTTAGCAAATGAAGTGCATAAAAAATGCATCAAGTCTTAATATGAAAAGTTTCTTCACCCAAGGGTGTTTTTCGAAGGAGACCTTTTGTTAGTCTACGACGAGGACAAGGATGCCCCGAGGTCAGGAAAGTTTAACCCCATGTGGGATGGTCCATACATCGTGTGACGGGTGTTGGAAAAAGGGTCTTATGAGTTAGTATATTATGAGGGAAATGTGTTGTCAGAGCCCAGAAATGGGATCTACCTTAGGAAGTACTATGCTTGAGACTGATGGATCGAGTACTAGTTATTTTGTAATTATTGTGTATTGTTGTATATATCTTTGTATATGTTTCTTTGTTTTCCCTGCCCTTTTTACTGTTGTGCTTCTGCTGTGTGGCATATGCCAGGATAGTCATCAATCTATATTGGATTTGAAGACAGTTCCAATTGTCACACTTAGAACTTGGCTTTTGCTGCGTGGGTGATTTATTCACCCACTAACCAACTGGTATTTGTTGGAGGTGTTTGTCTTGAAGCAACTACGGATAATGTTGTTGAATATAGCGTTGTAACAAAAAACAATCGAGATGATCTGTCACATGGAATTCAACTGCTTCATGTGTTCTTGGATTTTCAGTTGGTTGTGTCACAGTTGAATGGTCTATATCAATTCATGATCCAGTCTTGTTACAGTGATTCCTTAGGGTATGTCTTTTGGAACGATCATTTGAGTTTATTACCTATGAGCATGTTCCTAGGCGCGCTAACCTAGTAATTGATGAATATGCTAATTACGATTAAGATTGGAATATTTCAGATTCATAACACAAGCACACACTTTTACACATGTAAATACTTATCATTTGCATGTAAAATTTAAAAATAGCACACACACACACACACACACACACACACACACACATATATATATATCCAAAAGAGGTCCATAGTACAAAATTTGGGCTACCAACCCTGAATGTATATCAGTACAAAATAGTTCTCTCGGCACATAATAGTCTAGACTTGAGGCTAGTGAACTCTATCATAAAAAACCACAACATTGGGTAAACGTCGAAATATACAGACCCATGTCTGGGGTACTCCTACATCATGAAATTGAATCCCTACTGGAAAGTCATCTATAGTGTCCATTGGTATGGAGCATGTTAATGCCTCCAGGTTTCTTCCCATGCTCCTTAAGGTCCTTTCTGCATCATCATTAAGCCCTGCTTTGTCTCTCCCTCGATGATTATGTCATAGAACGTCGGCTGGTCTCACTAGTGCTCTATATGCATGTTTGAAAAACACATGTTAATATTTTGGATCTCACCAAAAAGACAAGTTTTTCTTCATTTCTTATGTATATATAATATATAATCTAAAACAAAAAATTAAATAAAACAAAATAAAGGTCATCTATGCCTTGAATATTGTCACTAGGAGGAATGATGACATCAATATATATGGAGAGGTTGATTCCGGTATATGGATAATCCTTGATAAAGGGTACTTGATGTTCCCACCAAGTACATAAGTCATCATCATAAGGATTAAATAATCTCCCTCCTCCTAGGTGGGCCAACATCACATTCGATCGCACCATAGCAGTCCAAGGTCATAAGTGTCCTCTAAAATAATATTTTGGGGTCATCATTAGCACCCTCTCAAAAATGAAGGTGTAGAGAACACTGACAAACCCAAAATTCTTTTTCTTTCACAACTTCCAATCAATGAGATAATTTTTCATGCAAGAAAGCATCATAGTTCTCTAGTCAAACATTGTGGGTACTAAGCACTCAACCCCATGCTTCATTTGTGACTGAGAAGCCAAGTGCAAGGAATTAGATCCCAAAATTCACACTATAGTATACAATATCACCTTTAGAATCAGGTTGATGATGTGCTTGATAGGAACTTGTGAACCCATTTTCTCTATTCCATCCTCACAATATTCATTTATGTAGTCATTAATAGTCTGATCACCTCCCCCACAAGTTGTGAATTTGGGAAATTCACCTCTATGAGATAAATCAATGATGAAGTAGATGTATTCAACTATGATGGTCAATCACTTCCCACCGAACATAAATTCATTTGCGTCTGGATGCCTGTAATCAATGAGGAGATTTAACAATCTCTTTTGAGATCATATTCCACCAAATTTGAAAAAAATACACATGCCTCATTTCCGAAGAGATTCTTTGGCATCATCATCATTAAATATGCATGATTAATCTCTTCATGCTCACATTCCATACAATGAACAAACATCCTTCTCAAAATCCAAAATAAAGAAAGTTAATCTTTGATTTTTCAAGTTTATTATGAGCATCTATGGGTCCCTGTTATGACAGTCGTGAATATCCACAACTGGTGTTTCTACCAATCAAGGATATCCACGAGCCACTTTGAGGAAAATTTTGGATGCACAGATTCATGAGGATAAAAATAGGGGTATCCCTCAATTTCTCATAAAAATAAAAAATGGATGGATGAAAGTGAAAGCAATGGGTTGAGCACTTACTTGATCCAGAAAATTTGTGATTTGGTCACTCCAAGCTCCTGCAATATCCAAGTAAAGTTGGAAAGGTTTTTCCAAATTTGGGTAATTTTGGTTCAAATGGTATAAATGATATGGTAAAATGGTAAAATAGCCTTATTTATATATTTTTTTGGAAACCCATTTTCCATAGTTTCTCATTGTTCCATAAATTTAACTAATTTCAAGATATATTGTAGTGTTGTGGTTGCCATAATAGGTTAAAGAGATATATTTTGGTTATTTTTAGTCCTTTTATCGATTGAATGAGTCTTTTTCAAGACTCTAGTAAGGTGATGTTTTCATGTAACTGGAATTTAGAGTAGGTTTTGCATCCCTTCAATGTTTGCATTAGTAGTTTCTAACTTCACTTCGCCATAGGGTTGACCCCATTAACTTGCAACATAATCTCATTTTTCTACTCAAAATTTCATCTCGTTGATGGTAGAGCCTACCTTCCATGGGTTCCCTAGTTGAGAACATCTTTTGTATTCTAGCGTTAATGCTACAGGTTTTTTTAGGCTTGGGAGTCTTATTTAGTCCCACCATTAGTTTGCATTGAAGCCACATTTATTCCACTCAATCTTGTTCTAGCTATTACCTATGGGACTCCCCCCATTATTTTTTGGTCATAATAACATTTTTTTCTGACTCTTAATCGATTATTGTATTCCTTACTGACATACAGTGTAGGCTCAATATCGCTTAGATAATACATTTATTTGTACTAAACACATATTTTCCATAGGGTCAACCCCATTCATTAGTGACATCATACCTTTCTAGATTCTTTAAGGATGTCGCTTATGGATGGTAGATCTTACCTCTCCATGAGTGTCTTAGTTAGTACCTCATTGACATTTTTTACACCCATGATGCAATTTCTTCATAGGCCCGAAAGCCCTCTTTAGTCCTACCATGTCTTTGCATTGAAGCCTCATGAATTCCTCTCAATATTTTTCTGGATAACTCACCTACGAGGCTTCCAAAATTTTTTTGAGTTGTGATTTCATTGCATATTAAATTCTTGTGCTTTTAGGCCTAATGTCAGCCCCAACTTGCTCTTGTTGAACCAATTTCTTATGCATTCCTATCAGTTTCTATCCTTTCAATTTGTTCCTTTGTGACTCAAAAACTTAATCCCGGAGGAAACATTCCCTGAGTGTCCTTATCCCACACATGCTTCCTTGCATTGAGCATAGGTATGTTCCTTGTTCCTTATAAATAGTTTTCTTGCCTACGACAATCGTTTCCTACACTGTACTATAACATTATTTTATTCTTTTTCAAGCTTTAATAATATGAAAAATACAAAAAAATAAAAAAACCAAAAAGAGGGGGAAAACGTTTATCTCTTTTGTTGGAAGCAGTCTTGTCGCCATTGAACAAAGCACAATCTTTGAGTCAATGTCTCAATATTTTGGGTTTATTATGTCTTTAGGATACTTTTTCTTATTTTTGATCATAATCTCCCCCGATTGGTTATTCTTCCAACCATATGGAGATTTTGTTGATACCTCCTATATCAGAAATGTATCCCAATCTACAATCCATGCTGCCTAAGTCACATAATGTGTTGTGCTTTTGTTAAAAGGAAGTTTCATCCTGAGTTGGTCATTCTGTAGTAAGTCTATGACCTTTGCAGTCAGAATTCTCGAGTCCATCAATTTAATCTCATTATCACAAGTATATATGTCTTTTACTCATGCTAGTATAGAAGGTCTCCATTGACTTCTTTCTAGTGGGTCTGATCTTATCGAATTTGACACATTTCTATTGGAGTATGACCTAGTGTAGAACCCTAGGCCTATTTCCATTATTGATAGGTGACCTTGCACTCAAAATATGAGAAACCATCATTAGTAACTGACTAAGTGGTTTCCCTTTTGTTCGACATCAAAAAAAATCATCACACATAGGGATTCATGTGATACCTTGGTTTCCATTTGATCCCATTGGTGGATTCCTCCTCTTTGTCAGTAGTATTCATTATTGGCTACTATTTAGAGAGTCTTTGTCATTCTCTATTCCATAAGGTGTATGACATAGTTGTACATCAGTGTGGTCCTTACAATATGTTCATCTAAGTCCTTCCAAATATTTTTCCTTCTGCTACCCCTCATGCTGGATGATGGAGGATTCCTTAATGCCTTCCTTCCAATGGATCTCTGCCTATCGACTTCAAAGCATCTTACTCTAGAATAGGGATCTAGAGTCATATTTGGTACCTTGGGGCTTGTAGTCATCAATGGCAGGTTCCCTCGCTATTGATAGTGAGAATACATCAAATTCCCCTGATCAATAGATTCTACCAGGTGCTCGACATCAACTCATTTATTCACTCTTGTTATATTGTACCATGGTACCTTGACTCCCATTATCATTATTGATGGGTCGTCTTTCGTTTGTTAACAATATACAACAATGATCGGTAATCAAATGGTGTCTCACTGTGTTCAACCCCTACATATCTATTCACATAGTGTAGACTCATACCACGATGAATTGTTTTGAAGAATTTAGGTGAAGTACGAGCATCGTGTTGACGATTAAAATTGTCAATGAAGTTTTTCCCGCAAAGTGTTGCTAAAGCATATTATTATAAAAAAATAAAAATAATAATAATACTAGTAGGTGGGACCCCCTTGAACTATTGGAGATCGGATTTGTTCATTTTTTATGTTGTGATGATGTGCGACATGACTTACATGGTTGATGAGATCTTGTTGTTATTGGTATGAGTTGAGCTTTTGAAGCGTTGATTCTTTATGTTACTACAGCCTATGCTATTCATTAATGTCATTCGTTCTTATCGCACCTGCACAACAAACATGTTAGTGAAATCACATGAAAGGAAGTTTTGAGAAAGGCAAAAATACTACAAAGTGCAAAGAAAAGGAATCCAATTCTACGTTTTTACTATACTAGATGCGAATAATGGGAAGGAAATGAGAAATAATTGAAGAATTTAAAGCTATCCTAAACTATACTACATGCATGAGAAGACTTAACGATTATTGTTAAACTCTAGCTAGCAAGTAAATGGACATAAATTTCGATTGGGTTGTATGGATAATACACATTTGGTATGAAATGTTGATGGCGCATTGGCAAGGTAATAGTGCTATTGGTTATGTGAATGGTTGATTTATATGGGACTTGAATTATGTTATGGCATAAGTCTCACTATTGGTTTTTAATATGGTGATGGTTTCGATACATGGTTTGATTAATGGTTGATGAAGAGTGTGTTGGAATGTACTGATGAGTTAATGCATTTTGGGTGGAGACGACATGCATTTACTGCATGTAACCTTTAATCCTCCTGTTAGCCACCACCCTAGTCGGGCTATTGTTCGATCTTGCTGTTGTGGTTATGCTACAAATTTTTAGTAGGGAGGAACCGCTCGAACAAATCTCGTTTTATGGAATTTGATTATAGGTATGTATTTTTTGGCTATTCATGACTCTGCTCTGGTTATGAAATGATTAATGGCTCAGGTGTATTGGGTTGTGTTTTTCTAAGTGTTGCAACTGTGTCAAATTTGGGTTCTTGGAATGAAGAATGTATGGTTCTTCTTGTAATATTTTTGAGTTCGTATGGGTTATTGGTCTTCCTGGGTGATAACTCTTTCTTATCGCTGCTGGTTTAGTTGGAGGGTTTTTGTTTAGTCTTGGGTGGATGGCTATCTACACGTATTTGTCACTAAACACAGTCTTTGGATTTTATGGGGTTGGTAATTGAAGGTCTCCTGCGGAACTGTGTTTCGTTCACTTGGGCATTGGTTGTTTCCACCAATAAAGGTCACTAAGTGAGTGTTATGTTCTTAACTTGAACCTATCTTCACCTCATTACTTTGGTATTTTAAACAAAGAACATGAGGGTTATACCCTGCGTGCATTAAATATAATTGTTGGGCTGAATGGGAGCCTCACCTTTTGTTATGGCCCCCTGTCATGGATTGTTACATGTCCATGAATGAATCATGGCTCTCTCTGTGTGCACACCATTGGCCTCGAAGTTTCCATGATTACAAGGAGTTGGCTCCATTCCCCTGGTGTTGGCTATAGAGTAGACCCTTAACCCTCTAGTCTGGAGTTTTATAGAGGAGAGTGTCATGCCTGTCAAGTTGCCATGGGTTATTGAGGTCAATTACTTTTAATACGGGCTCACCCAGTTGGTCGTATGGAAGTTGTGTTGGTTTGGAATTTAGTTACTACTTATGTGATAATAATGATAAACCCCTCATCTCCAATTGCACTTTCAAAGTACACAGTCACTCTTCTTATGTTAATAATTCAGTATTGTTAATGGAGAAGGTCTCTGCCCCAATTCAATTTGATGCATGGGTATACATAGTTGCCACAACTTGATAGGTTGATGGATTTTTTACAATAGTGGTGGATTGTTTGGTTGGTACACAGTCACTGGCATTGGCACTAATGATTATTTGGATGATTAGCTGGCACTGGTTACAAATGCTTAATGTGCTCACACATGTTGCGTTATGTGTATGGTGTTTTTCAAAATGAAATAATGGGCATGGTAACTATGGTTTTCTTTGGGGCTGAATGACTATTGAACTGGATGACTGTAGAGAGTATATCCACTGCATCCTTATGCTTGTTGATTGTATGAGCTTGAGTGTGCACAATATAGTCGATCACGATATGACTAAATCGAAGCAATATTATATTAAATTGATGGCTCAGCATGATATGTTGAGTTATTACCATGACTGTGTGTTTGTTGTTTTAAGTGGAAATGTTTCATCGTGGGGTTTTGTTAGCTGCACAATGTGTGTAGTATGGATAGCTTGGTTTTCACACTCAGGGATACCCACAGATTTTTAAGAATGTTTATTTATTACAATCGATCACTTTTTAAAGAAGACATGTTGTTGATGATAGTCGTGTTGGATGGGTGGCCCAACTTTTAAGTCACATTGATTTTTTTTTTTTTTATAGTGGCATAACTACATTGCCTCGGAAAATCACCCTGTGCATAACTTGTGTCTAAATGGTGGTTGTTGGTTGTGTGATTAATTGTCATTTCAGGCATGGAAATTTGGTCTTGATTATTTGGTTACTTCCTATACATTTTTAACGAATATCATTGCATTTAAATGATAGGCCCGATTGTAGTGATAGTGACTTCATTGTTAATTTGAAAACATGACTTTTGAAGTATTATTGTGGATTGAAGAAATGCATGGGCATTGGTTGATTTTGATAGTTTACAGATTGGAAATGGATACTATTTGGAAATTGTTATAAGATGCAAACAAGAGAACAAAATCCTTCTTACAAATTGTGTGGGATGCCTACTGTCTTGTGATGGCACTGTGTTGGATATTTGATTATGAACAATGAACTAGTTAAATGCACAAAAAATATTATTTGGTCAAATGATTGATGGTTGATGCATCTCCTTTTGCATAATGTTTTATGGATCACTGAATTAATTTCATGAACAGTAATCGTTCTTCTTCCCTTCCATTATTTCACTTTCTTCTAATTACAAATCTCGTCACCTCCCATATTCATTTTTTCACTCCCTGTTCTGAGATTGATTATAGTCAAGAGAATTTTTGTGTTAAAGAAGATGAAGGTGGCAGTGTCTTGTGTGGATTGCAGTGAGATTTTATTAGTTTTCTTTACAGCTAATTGTTGTTGTCATTGAGAAGTGACCATGTCTTTTCCCCCTCATTATATCATATTTTCACTCAATACAACCCCCTCACATATCCCATAACTCTTTTTCACTCCCTGCTCATTGATTAACGTTGAAACAATTTGTATGGATTGGATTGCATGAATCTAATACATTGTTGAGCCAAATCTATTTCATATTTTTAAAGAGTTGTCATGTATGGTTATTTAAAATACTATTTGCTAATCGATCACGCATACAGGATGAGTTTTTTTAGTCGAGGTAGCCATGGCCAAGGAAACAGAGGTAGAGGTAATTGGAACCGAGACCCAAGAAGGCCTAGGTTCTCCATACATTTTGGTGTTGATTCACAAGAGCTTGGCCAATTGTTTCATGTCAGATTCTTAAATTGGATTGGGAAGGGAATAGTCCAAACTAGGCCTGAAAGGCCTCCTTTCCAAGCCCCACAATCACTCAGTATCCATGTACCTCCTCATGTCTCATTACAAACTAAGGTCCCTGAAAATGATGGATGGAAAGAGATTGTCCACCTGAAAATCTCCCAACATCGTGGCTGGTCCAACATGTCTTTGCCTCCTCCTCCGCTAGTTGACCCCATTTCCCAAGCTACCCCTAATCACTTGCCAGTGAAATCCTCCCATGCTAGCAAGAGATTGAAAAATGAGGCCCACCATGCCCTTGATAAAGGAAAAGCCACTGCTGCCCCCTCCTCACCCTCTAATGGCTCTGACAAGTCCGTGTCTTCTCGGATGCATTTGAGGGACGACTGTTCCCACATGATCAATGAAATTAGGCCTAAAGGCTCTGCACAGCTAAAGGAAAATTTAGGAAAATCAAGAGGTGATAACAACAATCAAGGAAGGGTTGCATCACAGACTCAGAAATATGTTTTTTGATTTTTTATTATATCTATTGTTTTATGATAGTTGACTTCAGGGATCTTTGTACAACATGTTTATTTTGGATATATGAGTATTATTTTTTAAATAATTTCAAATTTCATGAGTTTTAATTGCCCAAAAGTGAATATGTTGATGGGAGGCACAAGGAGGTGTGTTTTTCTTAACTAATGGTTATGCTATGATTGTTATGATTTTTATGAACTAAAGGGAGTCACAAGGGGTCCCACCTACTAGTTATTATTTAATTATGACCCTTATTATAATTATTACTCTCCCCCCTAACTAAAGTTAGTTAAGTCTTTTAATTAACTTAACTAATGAATTGGTTCAACTTCTTCAACCAATTCTAATTTGTTAAAAGCAAAAGGAAAGGGAAGAAAAAGGGGAGGATAGAAGCAGAAGCATGCTAAGGTTTGCTCTATGAGTTTATGTTGAGATAGTTCAGATTTCATTCATTCATATATTCATCACAACCTAATTCTCTTTTATGACAATAGGGTCTTATTGTAGACAACAATATTCAGGGTTGAATCAAATCATTCGGACACTTGTTTTTCATAGGTATTGATCTATCTTTGATAGTCTATGTAGACTTGTTTGTTTGTGAATTATTTTTCATGACTAATAAAGGCTATTGTGCAGAGTTGAGTGGGCAAGAATCTGTGGCAAGGTGATCCAACTTTTTGAGTTCAGTTTTGGTTTTCCGTCAGAGGTCATTTTGTATGTTCCATCAGGGATGTCTAAGTTTGACTTTGGTCCAAGATTTCTGTATGAGATTTTGTAAAGAAAATGACTCTTTGGTGAATTGGAATGAAATAAATGATTTCTTTATGTCTCATCTGTCTTGATTATCATCTTGGTGTCTTTACTTTTGTTCTTACATTTATTTCGGCAACTGTTATATTCATAAAATTACATAAAAAGTGAATTTCCAGCAAGCTTTTTGTTGATAAAAGACTAGCCTAAGCACTCGTAATTAATACTTGTGAGTTAGGATGTTATCATCTTGGTGTCTTGATTATCCATATGATTCATCCTGGCCATGCTTGCTACTTTATATGTATCATATGGATCCACTGTGTTTTTTTCATGGCCATGAACATTATTCATACTTTCATATATATGCCATGGATCCAAAATGTACTTGACATGGTGACCATGCTTACATCACTCCTAAGCATGGGTATGCCCAACTTGGGAAGATAATACTCTTACTTGATCTCTGCTGACAATTTATGTTCTTGGACCAGGTGTTCAGGAACCTTCTTTTGTATCTACTTCAATGCATCCTCGCCTCTCAAAGTTATAATGCATTTCGACCATCAGTTTCCCTTCTCACCTCACACATTAGGGGAAATATTTAATACCACAATTTTCCACACCATTTGGATTGTGAGATGGATTAGTCCTTGTCCCTGAATTGCAAGTTTAAATCCCAACTTTCCTCATCAAAGCCACTTAAAAATATTATTTTTTCTTATATCTGTGGGTCACCTTGATGAAACATGAGGACATACACCCCTTACTAGTTTACAACCTACAAATTCTCTAAAAAAATATGAAAAATAAAATAATTCCACTTTTTTGGGCGGGGATTTCGGTTGGGCTCATTTCCCAACCTCCCTAGGTCTGTACCAAATGGAATTCAACCTCCTTAACTTATTTATGATGGTATAAAATCACCTTTGGGGGCATGGATGAGAAAGGAAAACCTATGTGCAAAGTTATGTTGAAAAAACTGCAAGTCTCCCTATTCCCCTTCTTCCTCTGAGTAGCATCCCTTTGACCATGAACCCTTGTTCAAAAATTCCTTCCTTTTCATTCTATGACCATAAGGTGTGTTCCTATCCTTATTGGGTCATCCAAAGAAGGGAAAGTTTGTTGAGTGATGCTTGAGGGACCTTTTGGAGGAACTTGGGCGGTTGGGTTTGAGGAAGTGTCGATAGTTGGAGTCAGGTTGTAACCACCTCTTTTATCCTTTATAATAAATAGTTCTCTTTTCCACATAATCGTGTATTATTGATTCAATTTGTTTATGTATGTCAAATTATTATTCATATTTGAATCTATATATTAGTTACTTGTATGATTTTATGCTATAACTACCTTGTTGCAACACTTTCTTGATCTTATTTTGCAAGTTAACTCAATCATGAGTCAAGAGCGGTACCAAGCTGAAGAGTGGGGAACGAAACCGAAAGTAAGGATACAAGGTGTGATAGTTTATTCCCTCTATGATAAAGTATTTATTTCATTGCAATTCTTGTGTGTGGGTTAGGGTTTTGAATTTTACTGGTAAATCTCTATTGTGACATGATCCAATGTTGATCTGGATTATTTTCGGCATGAAATGAGAGTAGAGGTATAACACAAAAATATACATATATATTGCAAGAGAGAAAAAAATATAATAGATATATATCATATATTTAACAAGAGGTGCATATATACAGTAATACACAATTTATATTAATGAGCAAAATGTACAAAATTGTAGAAATACAGAGTGAAAGACTCGCTAGAATGGTGGCATATTATCTCTGAGAAGAGATGTGACAACTACTCACATTCAAAAAAGGATGATTGTTACAATGAGGCTCCAAATTCCTTTTTAACATAAAAAAAAAAAAACCAAAACCCTAACCTCGGAAGATGAAAGGCCAACAGTTTTGTGGACCCCGTTTTGGGTAGTTTGGTGAATCAAATTCCTAGGGGCGTAACTTTGGAATGTGATCTCGATTTGGGGTGCATGATAGCTCGTTGGAAAGGTATCGAAAAGGAGATTCATTTTTTGGGCTCAATTAGAGCCTTCAACTATAATTGAGGTGCCTGATTGTGAAAAATCATCGTTTAGGGCCTCAAAATGGCCTCAAAAGTTTAGTAACTAAAAAACTGCTAAAAATAGTAAGTTGCCCACAAACTATTTTGAGCTAGTTGGAATAGGTGGGTGTCCACTGAAATCCACACGGATCAATCCTCCCTCATCAGGAAGCAATGGTATCCATTGTTTTTAGTTCCCAGGGGAGAGGGGAAAGCGCTTGCTAAATATGAACCTTAGTGAGTTGCTTGCCTTGCTGGAGAAGTTGCATTGCTTGGTTTGTGGGAGGTTGTTGAGATCCTAATGAGATGACTATGTGAAGAAGGAATATTTGCGCTTTGATTCAATATTTGTGACCTTATTCTACTGGATAGAAGGTTCTTGGACTGAGGCTGCAATGGTTGTAGTGTCCTTCTCTTCACCTTTTGAACAGATTGTGAAGAAGTCGAATTTTGTAGTATGAGATACTACCTTGCTACACTGTTTACGTGGGAAAGTAGTTGGAACTTCCTATGGTATCCTATAGATATGACCCCCCAAAGTAAAAATGACACTATGGGGTCAAGACTAATAAATAGCATGGTGCTTCCACATATATGGCTAGCCCAAAAGAACATCACAGACATCTAACAAGGAAACATCACATAATACCTAATCATTGAAGGGATGGATGTTGTATGCCAATAGGCACTGCTAGATGACACAAAGATTTCATCCTTGGCGAAGCCAATCGATGTTGTATGGCTTCGGGTGTGGTGTTTTTGACAATACAAACTATTCGACGACCTTTTCTGAGTTGAGGTTCTTCTAGCTTCTGCTATCAACAATGAAATGTAACGGGGTCCCCTTCAACCACATCTGTGAATGAAAGAGGTGCTTCCCCTATTCAGGATTTTCTAGTTCTTTTGGTTGAATTGTTACGGTCGTGACAATAGTAGTGGGGTCAGTGTCGATGGTATTTATTCTCCCATTATTTTCTAAATCAGATTTGGAATTTGGGTTCAACTCCTTTTCTTTGATCTCGACCACCAATGATTGTTTTGAGTGACATTCATTAGGGATTTTCTAGGGGATTTTGTGGAAATAACACCACTTTCGAGTGTCCTTCTTTGTCTTCCCGTGTTTTAGAATATAAGTGGATTTTCTCATTTTATCATTGACAATACCCTTGTCACCCAACCATAGGCCGAAGCCACCCTTCGAGCACCTTAACCTTGACAGAGAATCACTCTGGAAGCAAACCCTAGGCTAGATAGATAAACAAAGGGTAGTGCACTTTTCCCCAAGGACAACACACCAGTAAGAGCTGATCAGATAGTCCAAACCCTAGACAAGAGATAGTACAAGCGTAACTACTAGCTGCATCTACTGCAACGACAACTCTCCTCCAAACCTGAGCAGAAACTGGGCAACTGCAGTGTGCACAAGTGATGCTCTACAATTCTGAGACTGCCTGCTAGAATGAGAACTGGCCTCCTATATTTATACTAATTTTGGCTAACTTCCTAGGCCGACTTCTCATTCTGGGTATCTGTCTATTCAGTATATATTATTATTTCTGGTTGACTTCTTCTCTTGGGGGCTAATAACCTAATATAAATTATCTTCTTGAGTTGACAAGTCTTCTAGGGTTATTAGCCAACTCATTATGGTTTCTTCTTGGTTTCCAGAGTATTCTATCCTCATCAGGTTTACATGTGGAGGTAAATACCTCCCGTAGCTACCATAATATCAACACTCCCTCCTAGCTAGGGAGGTATTAGAGGTAATGGTCTTGAGCACAAAAACATACCATTCACCTGGTAACATCAACATCATGACTAGATCATGAGCACCATCATCATCATCAGTGTCATCAATTGCATCATCTCTCGAAACCATACTCTATTTGAGTAATCAGACATGATGCTCAATCCATAGAGTGATACAAGAGCCATTCTTCTAATCTAAAAGAGTAAATTCTTTGAACCATTTTCCATCTGGGAAATCTTTGTCCTTTGATTATCCATCTAACTGATAATCATTTCCAATACTGTTGATAGTCTTCAAGGAAATCGAAACAAAATAGAACACAATTGTGTCTATCCATAGTAGTACATAACTACAATCCATTGGTACACTACCACACCAAGTAACACACAAGTACTTTATCAACAATGTATAGTCACGAACAGTGGAACACATCCACCACAATAGTATACATTTACTGTCATACAGTCTTCATAACAATCATCTGATATCAACCTTCACAGAAACAATGTTATGATATAAACTGAATCGTCTGGTCCAATCTTTCACTCACATCTATGAGATCTGAAAAAATATCTGCCTCAAAGTAGAAAAATGAGATATATGGACTATTCTTCTCAAGAAAGGAAGAATAACGGTCTTATCTTATGAACCTGGACTATTCCTCACCCTAGGCCATTCTTCCTACACTAATCAAAGTGCACCCCAGAGAGAATATATAAACCCTAAGGAATTCTTGTCCCCGATTATTGAGCCTGGACCATTCCCCACCCTGGGCCATTCCTACTACACTAATCAAAGTGCACCCTAGAGAGAATGTATAAACCCTAAGGAATGACTGTCTGGACCATTTACCCTGTTAACCACAAGAGGAAAAGACTGTTCTGTATCAACCTCCAAAACAGACCATTCCTCATGTTAACCACAATGAGAAATTGTTGTCCGGCGAGGCGGGCCAGTCTTCTTGAGTAACCCTCAAGAAGAGAGACTGCACTAGACCACTCCCCATGTTAACCATAATGGGAAGTTGCTATCTATGATACATCAACAATCTGGACCATTTCCCATGTTAACCACAATGGGAAATCACTGCCTGTCAGAAATTTCAATCCACTTTCTGAACTGGAAAGGAAACTGCTCATCTTGGACCATTTTTCGAACTGAAAAATGATTGTCCATAAATCAATACATATCAGTGATCCCTCCCAACCTGGGAGTCATCTCTTCCTTTTTCAATAAGGAATTCATCTCCATGAGCTCTATCTTGAGTAAACAAACTCTTTCATTTTGGACAAAAGATTTACCAAAATGTCTGCTTATCTACTCATATGTGGAGATATGTAATGGATAATCTCTTTCTCCTTTCTGAACTTCATCATGGATAATGTAATGCTTGATTTCAAATGTACTTCATTCTGGAGCACTGGTTTTCTCTGAAGGCTTCATGTAGCTCTGATCAATAAAGTATATCATTGTTGGAACACTGGAACATATCCATGTGGCACTTCTTCTGTCATCATGAGATATGATCTACTGAGTAATCATCTTGATACAATACAGAGAATCTTCACCACACTTCTGTTGTGCATTGGAGGTTCTTCACCAAGTTATCTACTTCCATATATATACAAGGGTCTCTTTTTGGTATGCCTCAAGGTCTTGAGGTTTCTCTTCATATGTTCTTTGTTCAATTTCTCTGGAGAATAGTCTTTGCATTCATCTTGATGTAGCACTCCAACCCATGGATGATATAATGACTCATGTAGAGGTATGTCTGGTTTACCAGAACGAGCAATCATAGCCTTCTCCCTCCATATGGGAGAACATCTAGTTCTGGATCTTGCAATGATTTCATTCATAAGTCTTTTGTACACTGTTCTTCATCACAACTTTTAGTTCTACTTAATTTCTTTCATATTAGGCTGGTAATCTTGTGATTCTTGATACAATGACTAGTTGTTCAGGCTTCTCTTCTTCCTTGGAATTGTCATGTTCTTAATCATGTTTTTCTTTAGCTTTTGGGTCCATGGAGTTTCTTATAGATTCCATGCCCTAAGGATTCCACTTCTTTCTTTCATCATAGGATCACAAATCTGGATGGACAACCAGGGATACTTTAAGGCTTCTCTTTGAAGAAGTCTTCTTCTAAGGTCGAACTGAACACGTACTGCCTTTCATGGCTGCTACCATGGATATATACTTCATCATATTCAATGGATCACAGTATTAGCTCCCTCCTAATCCTTGCTTCATGCATTCTCTTCTCTTTGGTGATGTATAATCGACTCCCTCCATCTAGGAGAGTCTACGCTTTCATCTACATCCTTGTTCTCTGCTACAATATATAATTGGCTCTCTCTATCTGACAGAGTCCACGCTTCCGTCTTTTTGTCTTCTACAAAAAAGTCATAATTCTTTCTCCAATTTCTTTATGTCTTTTCTTCTTCTAAGTCTCTTCATGATTGATTCAACTTATCTTGCAATAGTTTCCACATGATTTTCTTGATGTATTTCATTCTTTCATGTTTTATCCAATGATATCAATCCTTATCTTGTTGTTCTTCCATTGGTATAGTTCCTCTTGGAACACATTATCTTCCAAGAGATAGATATACAATATATGTAAAGAGACGATGCAAACAAGATATGTACAAGGAATAAGAATATTATTGTTACCTTTAGAGGAAGAAGTCTCATTCATCCTTCTTAGTCTTCTTTGTAGATTCCTTTTCTTCGGCAACTGATGCTTCATGTTTCTCCTTCCTTTTATTTATCTCGGGACAATGATTCTTATAGTGTCCATACTTTCGACAGTTGAAGCATTGTACTTATGAAATGTCTTTCTCTTGATTTGGCTTCCTCCTTGAACCAAACTTCCTTTTGTTCCTGAAATTCTTGAATCTTGTCGTGAAGGCTTGATCATCGTACTTCTTTTGGGGTTTCTCTTTTTCATTGATCCTTGATTCTTCTGGAGCACAACAAGTCCAAAGTTCTTCAAATGTTGGATACTCCTTCCTTGTATTCATGCTTGCGGAAAATGCATCCCACGTCTTGGGAAGACCATTGAGTACTATGTTTACCAATTCCTTCTCTGAGATGATCTCTTCAATAGCTTGTAGTTGATCTCTTAACTGAGATATTCTCACAAAATATGATGTTATGTTGTCCTCATCATTCATCTTCATGTCACAAAGCTCATTCTTCATACTCATAACTTGTCCAATGTTTCTGACTGAGAAGAGATTTGTTAGGGCATCATACATATTCTTCGATGAGTCAAGATGGGAGATGTAGGGTATCAAGTGGTATTTTATATATTCCACTATGACACTCATGGAATTGATGTCACCGTCTTTGAACTTCTCCATAACTGCAACGTTATGTGGTTCCTTCTCTTTTCCTTCTTCAAACTCTGGTTCCACGATCTTTCATTTCACGATATCCAACACTTTATTCTTGGAAAGGATGACGTCAATCCTTGTCTTCCCCACTCTGAAGTTAGAGGCTCCATCTAACTTGTTCTCTAACTTCATAGAATAAGTCATGGCTTCTTTGACTTGGTCAAACCCTAGATTTGACCACAAACTCAAACTTGATGTCTTGGCTTGCTGAGAGTACCAGGAGATGCGCTAGGCTAGGGCGCACTGATATGTCTGGAGATTAGGTCAATATCTTCACTTAAGGTGTCTCAACAAGAGGATTAGGGTTTCTGCAACTGCACCTGCTAGTAACCCTAGCAACAATGCTTCAACGATCTTAATATCCTTCTAGCTATGTTTCCTTCCAGTGGTTAGACTGAATGAAGGAGGTGTGAGCCCATAAACTATTAGAATATAAGTGGATGTGCTTGTTTTACCATTGAAAATACCCTTGTCACCCAACCATAGGCCGAAGACACCCTTCGAGCACCTTAACCTTGACAGAGAATCACTCTGGAAGAAAACCCTAGGCTATATATCCAAACAAAGGGTAGCGCACCTTTCCCCAAGGATAGAGCACCAATAAGAGATGATCAGATAGTTCAAAACCTAGCCAAGAGATAGTCCAAGCGTAACTTCTAGCTTCAACAGCTTCAACGACAACTCTCCTCCAAACTTGTGCGGAAACTAGGCAACTGCAATGCGCACAAGTGCTGCTCTACAATTCTGAGACTGCCTGCTAGAATGAGAACCTGCCTCTTGTATTTATACTAATTTTGAATAACTACCTGGGCCGACTTCTCCTTCTGGGTATCTGTCTGTTCAATATATATTATTATTTCTGGCCGACTTCTTCTCTTGGAGGCTAATAACCTAATATAAATTATCTTCTTGAGTCGACAAGTATTCTAGGGTTATTAACCAACTCATTAGGGTTTCTTCTTGCTTCCCAGAGTATTCTATCCTCATCAGGTTTACACGTGGAGGTAAATACCTCGCTCATATACCATAATATCAACACCGTGACCCTTATTTTCCTATGTCTTGGAATGGTTTTCTGGAGGTCGTTTGTTAGGGTCATCTTTATCATACTTTGGTTGTTTCGGATTTGAAGACCCAAACTCTCGTTTATTCTGGTGCCTAAATTTCTGCTTGATTTTGATAACATATTGATAGGAATCTCCCAGTGATGCGATGTCTAGAAAATCCATTTCAGTTTGGATGTACCAATGCAAAGCCCCACGATATTTCAGAACTAGATGTCGCTCAGAGTCTTTGATACCCAGCTTGGTGGGAAAGATATTAAAATTATTTGTGAACTCCGACATTGTCTGGACCCTCTCTTTCTACAATGTGGTCCATCTCATGTATTGGTTTTCATAGTTACCAACAAGGTAATATTGTTCCTTGATCACACCCACACAAAAATCCCAAGTGGGATTGACCCCATATATTCCAGAATCCTCTGTGGAAATTTTCTCCCAGTAAGTTTCCCACCAATGTTTGACATGGGGGAGAGCCTTAAGGAGTGTGAAGGCGATATTTTCCTTGTTAGAAAAATTGTGAACATAGAAATAACCTTGTAGCAGATTTAACCATTTTTATAGGACATCTGCATCTATATAACCTTCAAATACGAGAATATAAAAATTGACTTGTACCTTGAAAGGAGTGGTTCTTCCAAAGTGGCTGCTTGATGAAGACGTGCATGTTGTTATCGGTAGGAATTGAAGGATTTTGGAAAATTTATCCATGATTTCGTCCCTCTATCGCGTGAGAGCTTGCTCAAGCAACATATTGATAGAATATTCTGCTCCATCATTTTTCTTTTCTTCTGCCATGAACGGTTTCTTGGGCATGCAAGAGAGATTTTTCTCAAGAGAGACAAGATTGAGATCCAACTTTATATACTTGGACCTCATCGGGGACATGCACTAAAAAATGATCAAGAGCATCCTACTCTGATACCACTGATCCAGATTATTTGTGAGACGAAATGAGAGTGGAGATATAAAATAGAAATATACAAAGATATTGCAAGAGAGCCAATAATATAACATAGATATATCAGATATATAACAAGAGGCACAAATATACAATAATACACAATTTCTATTAATGAGCGAAATGTACAAAACTTTAGAAATACAGAGTGAAATACTCGCTAGAATGGTGGCAACTTATCTCTGAGAAGAGATGTGATGAATAATCACATTCGCAAGAAGATGATTGTTGCAATGAGGATCCAAAGGAATTTTTAACATAAATAAAGTACAAAACCATAACCTTAGAAGATGAAAAGCCAATAGTTTTTTGGACCCTGTTTTGGGTAGTTTGGTGTATCAACTTCCCAAGGGCATAACTTTGGCATATGATCTTTGTTTGGAGCGCACAATAGCTCATTGGAAATGTATCGAAAATGAACTTCATTTTGGGGGCTCAATTAGAAAATTCAACTATAATTGAGGTGCCCTATTGTGAAAAATCATTATTTAGGCCCTCAAAATGGCCCCGTAAGTTTAGTAACCGAAAAAATGCTAAATATAGTAAGTTTCTAACAAACTGTTTTGAGCTAGTTGGAATAGGTGGGTGGCCACTAAAATTCACATGGATCAATACTCCTTCATTGGGAAGCAATGGTCTCCATTTCATTGAGTTCCCAGAGGATAGGGAAAATCACTTGTTGAATATGAACCTTGGTGAGCTACTTGCCTTGCTGGAGAAGTTGTGTTGCTTGGTTTGTGGGAGGTTGTTGAGATCCTAATGAGATGGTTTTGTGTAGAAGGATTCTTTACACTTTTCTTGAATAATTTCAACCTTGTTCTTCTGGATAAAAGGTTCTTGGATTGAGATTGTAGTGGTTGTAGTGTACTTCTATTAACCTTTTGAAGAGATTGTGAAGAAGTTGAATTTTGTAGTATGAGATACTACCTTGCGACACTGTTTAGGTGGGACAATAGTTGGAAATACCTATGGTATCATGTAGAGATGACACCCTAAAGTAAAAATGACACTACGGGGTCGAGCCTCATAAATATCATAGAGCTTCCACATATATGGCTAGCCCAAAAGAACATCATAGACATCCAATAGGGAAACATCACATAATACCTCATCCTTGAAGGGTTGGATGTAGTATGACAATAGGCACGGCTGGATGACACAAATATCTCATCCCTGGAGAATCCACCCGATGTTGTATGGTTATGGGTGTGGTTTTGTTGACAATCCCAAATGTTTGATGACCTTTGTTGAGATGAGTTTCTTCTGGCTTCCACTATCAACAATGAAATGCAACGGGGTCCCCTTCACCCACATCTGTGAATGAAATAGGTGCTCCCTCTAATCAGGATCTGATGGTTCTTATGGTTGAATTGTTGTGACCGTGACAGTAGTAGTGGGGCCTGCGTCAATGATCTATCTTCTCCCAATATTTTCTAAATCAGAGTTCGACTCATTTTCTTTGATATCGACTACCAATGATTGTTTTGAGTGAAATTCATCAGTGTTGTGCCAGGGTATTTTGTGGAAATCACACCACTTTTCAATGTCCTTCTTCGTCTTCCTATGACCCTTCTTTTCCCATGGATTGGACTGGTTTTTAGGAGGTTGTTTGTTAGGGCCATATTTATCATACTTTGGTTGTTGTGGATTTGCAGACCCAAAATTTCGTTTGTTATGGTGCCTAAATTTCTACTCGATTTTGACAACATTTCGATATGCATCTCAGAGTGATGAGATGTCCAGGAAATCCATTTCCATTTAGATGTACCTATGCAGAGACTCGTGGTATTTCAAAACCAGAATCTGCTTCTTGGAGTCTTTAATACCTAGCTTGGTGCGCAAGGTATAGAAATTATTTGTGAACTATGGCACTATTTGGCCCCCCTCTTACTGCAGTGTGGTCCATCCCATGTATTGGTCATCATAGTTACCAATAGGGTAATATTTTTCTTTGACTGCATCCATAAAAAAATCCCAAGTGGGCTTGACCCCATATATTCCAGAATCCTCTATGGAGATTTTCTCCCAGTAAGTTTCCCACCAATGTTTTCCATGGGGGAGAGCCTTAAGGAGTGCGAAGGTGATATTTTCCCTATTGGAAAAATTGTGAATAGATAAATAACCTTCTAGTAGATTTAACCATTTTTCTAGGGCATCCTTATGTATCTGACTTTCAAATACGAGAATATCAAAATTGACTTGTACCTTGAAAGGAGAGGTTCTTCCAAAGTGGTCTCTTGATGAAGAGGTGCTTGCTATTATCAATAGGCATTGAAGGATGTGGGAAAAAATCTCCATCATTTCATCCCTCTATCACATGAGAGCTTGCTCAATCAACATGTTGATACAATATTCTGCTCCATCGTTTTTATTTTCTTTTTCCATGGAGGGTTTATTGGGCATGCGATAGTGATTTTCCTCAAGAGAGACAAGCTTGAGACCCAACTTGCTATACTTGGACCTCGTCGAGGACATGGACTAAGAAATTATTAAGAGCAACCTACTCTGATACCACTGATCCAGATTATTTTCAACACAAAATGAGAGTAGAGATATAACACATAAATATAGAGAGATATTGCAAGAGAGCCAATAATATAACAAAAATATATCAGATATATAACGAGAGGCACAAATATAAAATAATACACAATTTCTATTAATGAGGGAAATGTACAAAATGCATAAATACAGAGTGAAAGACTCGCTAGAATGGTGGAAACTTATCTATGAGAAGAGATGTGACAACTACTCACATTTTCAAGATGATGATTTTTACAATGAGGCTCCAAAGGAATTTGTAACATAAATAAAATAAAAAACCCTAACCCTGGAAGATGAAAAACCAACAGTTTTGTGGACCCCATTTTGGGTAGTATGGTGTATCAACTTCCCAGGGGCGTAAATTTGGCATACAGTCTCTGTTTGGGGTGCATAATAGCTCGTTGGAAAGGTATTGATGATGATCTTCATTTTGGGGGCCCAATTAGACAATTTGATTATCATTGAGTTTCCTGATCGTTAAAAATCATCATTTAGGCCCTCAAAATGTCCCAGAATTTTAGGAACCGAAAAACTACTAAAAATAGTAAGTTGCCAACAAACTATTTTGACCCAGTTGGAATAGGTGGGTGGCCACCAAAATACACCTATATCAAACATTATGGGAGAAAACTCCCATAATATCCATGTCATAACATGTATTTCCTTGGTTTTCCATTCCATGCCTTGCCTTTCCTTTCCATGACATGCCATGCCTTGCCTTTCCATGCCAGGACATGCCTTATCTTTCCATTCCATTCCATGCCATGCCTCATCTTGCATTTCCTTGCCATACCATGTCTTGACTTGCCATACCATGCCTTGCCTTTCCAAGACATGCCTTTCCAAGCCATGCCTTTCCTTTCCATGTCATGCCTTGCCATGCCATGCCATGCCATGCCTTTCCTTTCCATGCCATGCCTTTCCATTCCTTGCCTTGTCATTCCATGCCTTTCCATTCCTTTCCTTTCCTTCCCATGCCATGCCTTGCCTTTCCAAGCCATGATTTTCCAATACATGCCTTTCCATGCCATGCCATGCCATGTCATGCCTTGCCTTTCCATATCGTGCCTTTCCTTGCCTTGAATTTCCATGCCATTCCTTTCCTTTCCATGACATGTTGTGAATTTCCATGCCATGCCATGCCATGCATTTCCATGCCTTGCCTTTCCTTTCCATGCCATGCCTTGCCTTTCCTTTCCATGCCATGCCTTTCCTTTCCTATCGATTCTATGCCATGCCATGTGATGCTATACCATCCCTTGCATTGCCATGCCATGTCATGGCTTCCATTGCCTTGACTTTCCATGTCATGCCTTGCCTTGCCAAGCCATGCCTTTCCTTTCCATGCCATGCCATGCTTTTCCTTGCCATGCCATTCCATGTCTTTCCTTTCCATGCCATGCCATGCAATGATGTCTTGCATTTCCTTGCCTTTCCATTATATATCATGTCATGCCATGCCTTGCCTTGCCTTGTAATTCCATGGATTGCCTTGCCTTGCCTGGTCATTCCACATCTTTCCTTGTCATTCCATGCCATGCGTTGGGTTTCCATGCCATGCCATGTCTTGCCTTTAAATTCCATGCCTTGCCTTGCATTTTCATGCCATGCCATGCCTTGTTACTTTCATTATGATATTCATAAAACTAATTGTTTGTAAAAATATACATATTTTCATCATTATAGATAATTTCTTGTCCTTTGAGTTGCCCACAAAAAATTTGTCTCTATAATCATAAACACCATTAAATTATTTCCAAATTCAATTAACTTATAATAAATTTGTTTTCAAGTTAATTTAATAAAAAATAACAACATTCATGTATCATACCTTTTGTTTTTACTTAAAAAAAATAATGTTTGTATTAAATGAACAAGTTTAATACCTAAAAAATACAATCAAAGGATTGATTAAGCATGTAATTCTACAACTTGTTATCCCATCTATCTTAGATAAAAATACTTGCATGATAATTTCAATGTCATTAAATAAGATATATGTATTCATATATCTTAGGTATCTTGATAGTTATGAAACATGGATTGTTGTAATTAATAGGATTTACATATAAAGGGATGCCACTGAATAGGCTTATGCTCCATCCTTATGGTGTAGTCTCATTATACTATCGATCCATAATTTATTTTGGATTGCATGAGAAAAAACATAACTTCAAGGCCTTATTTAAAGTTAAAGAAATAAAAACTAATCTTTCAACTGAATAACTTAAAAAAAAGAAGATATAACATGTAGACCTAGACCTAGATCTATACCTAGACCTAGACCTTACCTTTCCTTGCCATGTCTATCCTTTCTTAGCATTGTCATGTATTTCCTTGGCTTGCCTTTCCTTGCCTTACATTGCCTTGCCTTCCATTGCCATACCTAGACCTAGACCTATACCTAAACATTTCCTTGCCATGTGTTGGCATGTTTTATAGGCAGCGTATGCTTGTCATTGATGGCAAGTATAGCAGTGATGATGGATTGAGTACAGGTACAATGTGCCAGGCAGGCACCAGAAGTATTTTGGGGAGACACAACAGAGCAAGCTCGTGAAGACTAGAAGAGATAGTGCAGAGGTGCACGCAGAGTGCAAGAGTGTGCTTTTTCATTTGATGGCAAACAAACAGGCAAGGAAGATCAGTAGTGATGATGGCATGGAAAGATCAGAAGCGTAAACTCCATTTCAGAGTTTCGGATACTGGAAGTTGGAGGATTCAAGAGTCGAGACTCTTCATCACAGGAGTCCCGAAGTTGTGAAATGAAAAATGCTGAAATCCCAAAACAGGCACATCAACAAAGACTCCATTTCAGAGTTTCTCAGACCGAGAAATCAAAGGTTTCAGATACCGGGAGTTGGAGAAGTCAAGAGTCGAGACTCTTCATCACAGGAGTCTCGAAGTTGCGAAATCACGAAATGCGAGATCGCGAATTGGAGTTTCTGGGATCGCGACATGGAGTTTCAGAGTTTCGGGGATTGCAACATGGAGAATCAAGATATCTCATCACAAGAATTGTCGAAATCGCGTAATGCCAAAATGAAAAATTGCGACATGGAATTTCAGAGATCGCGACTTGGAGAGTCGAGATGCCTCGTAACAGGAATTCGCGACATGGGAAATTGTGAAATGCCGAAATGTGAAAACATCTTTTGGTGTATGCTGTGGTCACAGCCAGTGGTCACATCTGTGGAATATGGAGGAAGGATCTAGTGCAACCAACCTCCATTTTGGTGATCGCGACTTGGGGTGTCGAGACCCTTCATCATAGGAATGTCAAAATGCGAAATTGCGAAAGCACTTTATGGATAAGCACTCGGTAACCGACCATGGTCACATCGTCGAAGAGCTGTAGAGAAGAGCTTGAAGAGACAAGCTCCATTTTGGAGTTTGGGACATGGAGAGTCAAGACGACTCTTCACAGAATCCATGAAATACGAAATGCGGAAATGCGAAAAACACCTTTTGGTGTAGGTTTCGGATACCGGGAGTTGAAGTGTTAAAACACTTCACCACAAGGAATGTCGAAATGTCGAAATGCAGAAATGTGAAAAACAACTTTTGGTGTAGGTTTCGGATATCAGGAGTTGGAGGGTCGAAACACTTCACCATAAGGAATGTTGAAATTCCGAAATGAAGAAATGCAAAAAAAAACCTTTTGGTGTAGGTTTTGGATCCCGAGAGTTGGAGTGTCGAAACACTTCGCCACAGGAATGTCGAAATGTCAAAATGTCGTAATGCGAAATGGGGAAATAAACGCGAGACCCTGTGCTTGTAATCCAACAATGTTGGATACTTGGAAATCTGATAGAAGGGCTACTATTTCTCTTCACAGTTAATCGATCAATTACAATTTAGTTGCTGATGCATTTTTTTGGAGGTTCATAATGTAACTGCTAGAAATGACTGATGGTTTCTGTCAGAGGACTCGAAGAGACTTCAGGGTGATCGCCAGAGAAGGTGACGAGTCTTGAAGCATCTTCCAGTGGAATGAATACTATTCATAGAGGCCATTGACAGATGTAAGACCGTCAGAGCCTGGAACTACAACAGAGGGAATGAGCTCGACTGTGACAGAGAAGAAGAAGAGTCTTGATTGTTGGAGAGGCTAAGGAATCTCGACATAACACCCAGTGATGATGGACGCATGGGTTTAACTGCCAGAGAAGATGAAGAGTTGCAATGATGATCAGGCAGAGTACTCAACATGGGGAGAGTATGCAGAAGCATTGCGATGACAACATGCATAAGGTGCACAGAGACTATAAGAATGGAGAATAAAGAAGAGATGGGGGATTTTGAGATTGATTCAAGCGTGTAGAAGGATTCAGTGTGTAGCAGATGAAATACACAGAAGAGGAATGGTGCATTGAATGGACATGGTGCACAACGCATAAAAGGAAGCAGAACAAAAAGAGGAAGGCATGTGTGCAGGAAGACACTGATGTAGACAGAGCATGGCAGTGTAGAAGAGCAGTGATGAGACTGGTAAGCCATTGATGAACATTATATCACTGTAATAAGTTTTAGTAGAAGATATTTATATTTCAGGGTGGTAGGGAGGTGCTAGAGGACAGTTACCCTCAGAGGTTCAAGTGGGTGCTTGAACACAAGGAGTTGTAGCTTCCATCTGGTTGCAGCCAGAGAAACCAGGGTGGCAGGGTGGTGCAAGGGAGAACTATTGTTCTTTATTATACAGGTTGATGCCTGTGTGACTGGAAGTTGGTGCTTCCATCCAATCGATGCTGGAACACTTAGGGAGTTGTTGCTTCCTTCTAGTGGGTGCTAGAGAAACCAGGGAGTTGATGCTTCCTTCTAGTGGGTGCTAGAGAAACCAGAGAGTTGGTGCTCTCAGCAAGTAGCAGCTTTCAAAACAGAGGTTGTAGCCTCATTATGAGTTGTTTCTCATAAGTATGATAATGTACAGAATGTAAAGATTACTTATCATATAAAGAAGAAGAGGTTTTTACCCTTTCTGGGTTTCCTCAGGAAATATCTGTCTCTGTGTATCTCATATGTGTGAATGATGTTGAATGTTCTATTACTTACTTCCCTGCATTATTGTGATTGTCATTGAGTGCTCTGTAAAGAGTTTAAAATAAGCATAATTGTTTAAGCACGGTAACAACTGATTCACCCCCCCCCCTCTCAGTTGTCCAACACCATGCCTTCTCTTGACATGGTCTAGGTCATGGTCTATGTCATGGTATATGTCATGGTAATGGTGTAGGTCCATGTCTTTTTCTAGGTCTATGTCTAGGTCATGGATTAGGTCTAGTTCTAGGTCTATGTAATGGTCATGGTTTAGGTCTAGGTCTATTTCCAAAATGTCCCTGAATGGCTTGAGGAGGCGAGTTGCAACTCATGATAAAAATCTAATTAGGTATCAGATGTATGAACCATTCGTTACATTGGATCTAGGGCATTAGGTTTCAACTAGTGGGGCCCCTTCTCTATGATTTTGTTTCCCTAAAAAATATTTGTTGGAGGATCATTGAGACTAGGGTTTTTCTCAATGAGGCATAGTGCATTTTTTGAACAAGAGTTCAATTTTCAAGAACAATGTGTCAGGTGATTATAAGTAACATGGTTGTGTGGGCCTTGGAAAAACATATGTGCAAGAGATTACAGAACTTTCTTATGCTGCTCGATTTGGATTTTATGCCCTCGGACCAAATTTCCAACATGTCCCTGAATAACTTGACGAAGTGACTTGCAACCGTAGGATAAACCTCTAACCGAGACTCGAAAAGACAAACTATTAGTTTCATTGGATATAGGGCACTGGGTTTCAGATAGTGGGGCCCCTCCACTATCATTTTGTTTCCCGAAAAAGTGTTTGTTGGAGGATCTATGGAACTAGGTTTTTTCTCAATGAGGCATAGTGCAATTTATGAATAGGTAGATTTTCAAGAGCATTGTGTCAAGTGATTATGGATAGAGTGGTCAGGTGGGCCTTGGAAAAATAGACATGCAAGAGCTTATGGAAATTTTTTATGCTACTCAGTTTGAATTTTATGCCCCTAGACTAAATTGCCAACATGTCCCTGAATGGCTTGAGGAGGCAAGTTGCAAGTTGCAATAAAAATCAAACCAATAATTGGTTGAATAAATCGTTGGTTGCATTGTATACAAGGCACTAATTTTCAGCTAGTGGGGCCCCTCCATTGTCATTCTGTTTCCCGAAAAATATTTTGTTGGAGGATCTCTGGGATTAGGGTTTTTCTCAATGAGGCATAGTGCAATTTTTGAACAAGAGGTCGATTTTCAAGAATATTGTGTCGGGTTATTGTGGCCAACGTGGTTTCATAGACCTTGGCCAAAACGATGTGCGAGAGATTATCGAACTCCATTATGCTACTCAATTTTCATTTTATGCCCCCAGACCAAATTGCCAACATGTCCCGAAATGACTTGAGGAGGTGAGTTCAAACTCACGTTAAAACTTAAAACAAGACTCGTATGGACAAAAATAAATTGAATTGGATCTAGGGAACTAGGATTCATCTAGTGGGGGCCCTCCACTGTCATTTTGTTTCCTGAAAAAATGTTTGTTGGAGGATCATCATGACTAGGGTTTTGCTCACTGAGGCATAGTGTAATTTCTGAACAAGAGGTCGATTTTCAAGAACATTGTTTCATGTGATTGTGGGTAGAGCAATCACATGGGCCTTGAAAAAATAGATGTGTGTGAGCTTACGTAACTCCATTATGCTACCTAGTTTGTATTTTATGCCCCTAGACCAAATTTCCAACATGTCCCTGAATCGCTTGAGGAGGTGAGTTGCAACTCAAGATAAAAGTCTAACCCAGACTTAGATGGGTGAACTGTAGATTGCACTAGATTTAGGACATCAAGTTTCGGCTAGTGGGGCCCCTCCACTGTCATTCTATTTCCCTGAAAAACATTTGTTGGAGGATCTCCAGAACTAGGGTTTCTCTCAATGAGGCATAGTGCAATTTATGAACAAGATGTCGATTTTCAAGAAAACAACGTCGGGTGATTGTGGGTAGTGTGGTCACATGGGACTTGACAAAATAGATGTACAAGATCTTACAAAACTCCATTATGCTACTCAGTTTGGATTTTATGCCTCCAAACCAAATTTCCAACATGTCCCTGAATGGATTGAGGAGGCAAGTTGCAAACCATGATAAAACTCAAACCAAGAATTGAATGGATGAACCGTCAGTTGCATTGGATACGGGGCACCGATTTTAAGCCAATGGGGTCCCTCCACTGTCATTATGTTGCCCAAAAAATAATTTGGTGGAGCATCTATGGAACTAGGGTTTTTCTTAATGAGGCATAATGCAATTTCCAAACAAGAGGTTGATTTTCAAGAAAAATGTGTTGTGATATTCATGGTAGCATGGTTGCATGGGCCTTGGAAAAATAGACATGTGAGAGCTTACAAAACTCCGTTATGATACTCAATTTTCATTTTATGCCCTTGGAGCAAATTGTTAATAGGTCCCTGAATGGCTTGAGGAAGCAAGTTGCAACTCATGATAAAAATCAAACCGAGACTTAGATAGACAAACCGTTAGTTGCATTGGATCCATGACACCGATTTTAAGCTAGTGGGGCTCCTCCGCTATCATTTTGTTTCTCGTAAAAGTGTTTTTTTGAGGATCATTGGGACTAGGGTTTTTCTCAATGAGGCATAATGCAATTTATTAACAAGAGGTCGATTTTCATGAAAAATGTGTCAAGAAATTGTGGGTAGTGTGGTCACACGGGCCTTGGAAAAATAGATGTGCGAGAGCTTACAAAACTTCATTATGCTTCTCGTTTTGGATTTTATGCCCTAGACCAAATTTCCAACATGTCCTTGAAGGACTTGAGGAAGTGAGTTGGAAATTGCGATAAAAATCTAACTGGGACTTGGATGAACGAACCATCAGTTGCATTGGATCCAAGTCACAAGATTTCAACTCGTGGGGCCCCTCCACTATCATTTTGTTTACCGTAAAAGAATTTGTTGGAGGATCACCACGCATATGGTTTTTCTCAATGGGGCATAGTGTAATTTCTGAACAAGAGGTTGATTTTGAAGAACATTGTACCATGCAATTGTGAGTAGTGTGGTCCTATGGGCCTTAGCCAAACAAACATGAGGGAGCTTACAAAATCTATTATGCTTCTCGGTTTGGATTTTAATCCCCAGACTAAATTTCCAACATGTCCCTGTATGGATCGAGGAAGATGAAAAACCCTAACCCTGGAAGATGAAAAACCAACAGTTTTTTGGACCCCATTTTGGGTAGTTTGGTGTATCAACTTCCCAGGGGCGTAACTTTGGTATACGATCTCTGTTTGGGGCGCACAATAGCTCGTTGGAAAGGTATTGATGATGAGATTAATTTTGGGGGATCAATTAGAGAATTTGATTATCATTGAGTTTCCTAATCATTAAAAAGCATTGTTTAGGCCCTCAAAATGTCCCAGAAGTTTAGGAACCGAAAAACTACTAAAAATAGTAAGTTGCCAACAAACTATTTTGAGCCATTTGGAATAGGTGAGTGGCCACCGAAATACACCTATATCAAACATTATGGGGGAAAAATCCCATAATATCCATGCCATAACATGTATTTACTTGATTTTCCATGCCATCCCTTACCTTGACTTTCCATGCCATTCCATGCCTTTTCTTTCCATTCCATGCCATGCCTTTCCTTGCCATACCATGCCTTATGCCCCTGGAAGATGAAAAACCAACAGTTTTGTGGACCCCATTTTGGGTAGTTTGGTGTATCAACTTCCCAGGGGCATAACTTTGGTATACGGTCTCTGTTTGGGGCACACAATAGCTCGTTGGAAAGGTATTGATGATGAGATTAATTTTGGGGGATCAATTGGAGAATTTGATTATCATTGAGTTTCCTAATCATTAAAAAGCGTTGTTTAGGCCCTCAAAATGTCCCAGAAATTTAGGAACCGAAAAACTACTAAAAATAGTAAGTTGCCAACAAACTATTTTGAGCCAATTGGAATAGGTGAGTGGCCACCGAAATACACCTATATCAAACATTATGGGGGGAAAATACCATAATATCCATGCCATAACATGTATTTACTTGATTTTCCATGCCATGCCTTACCTTGACTTTCCATGCCATGTCATGCCTTGCCTTTCCATGCCATGCCATGCCTTTCCTTTCCATTCCATGCCATGCCATGACTCATCTTCCATTTACTTGCCATACCATGCCTTACCTTGCCATACCATGCCTTTCCTTTCCAAGCCATGCCTTTCCTTTCCATGTCATGCCTTGCCACATCATGCCTTTCCTTTCCATGCCATTCCTTTCCATACCTTGCCTTTTCATGCCATGCCTTTCCATTCCTTGCCTTGCCTTCCCATGCCATGCCTTTCATTTCCAAGCCATGCTTTGCCAATACATGTCTTTCCATGCCATGCCATGCCATTTCATGCCTTGCCTTGCCATATCATTCCTTTCCTTGCCTTGAATTTCCACGCCATGGCTTACCTTTCCATGCCATGATATGCATTTTCTTGCCATTCCATGACATTCCACACCATGCCTTGCCTTTCCTTTCCTTTTGATGCTATTCAATGCCCTATAATTACATGCCATCCCTTGCCTTGAGATTCCATGTCATGGCTTGCATTTCCTTTCCTTTCCATGCCATGCCTTGTCTTGCCTTGCCATGCCATGCCATGATTTTCATGATTTTCCTTGCCATGCCTTTCCTTTCCATGCCATGCCATGCCATGATGTATTGCATTTCCTTGTCTTTCCATTATATGTCATGCCATGACATGCCTTTCCTTGCCTTGCCTTGTCATTCCATGCCTTGCCTTGCCTTGCCTTGTCATTCCATGCCATGCCATGTCTTTCCTTTAAATGCCATGTCTTGCCTTGCCTTTCCATGCCATGCCATGCCTTGGTAATTTCAATATGATATTCATAAAACTATTTGTTTGTAAAAATATACTTATTTTCATCGTTATAGATAATTTCTTGTCCTTTGAGTTTCCCAAAAAAAAAATGTCTCTATAATCATAAACACCATTAAATTATTTCTAAATTCAATTAACTTATAATAAATTTGTTTTCAAGTTAATTTAATAAAAAATAACAACATTCACGTATCATACCTTTTGTTTTTACTTAAAAAAAAAATGTTTGTATTAAATGAACAAGTTTAATACCTAAAATTTACAATCAAAGGATTGATTAAGCATGTAATTCTACAGCTTGTTATCCCATCTATCTTAGATAAAAATACTTGCATGGGAATTTCAATGTCATTACATAAGATATATGTATTCATATATCTTAGGTATTTTGATAGTTATGAAACATGGATTGTCGTAATTAATAGGATTTACATATAAAGGGATGCCACTGAATAGGCTTATGCTCCATCCTTATGGTGTAGTCTCATTATACTATCGATCCATAATTTATTTTGGATTGCATGAAAAAAAACATAACTTCAAGGCCTTATTTAAAGTGAAATAAATAAAAACTAATCTTTCAACTGAATAACTTAAAAAAAAAAAGATATAACATGTAGATCTATACCTAGACCTAGACCTTGCCTTTCCTTGCCATGTCTATCCTTGCTTAGCCTTGTCATGTATTGCCTTGGATTGCCTTTCCTTGCCTTGCATTGCCATACCTAGACCTATACCTATACTTAAACATTTACTTTCTATGACTTATCTTGACATGGTCTAGGTCATGGTCTATGTCATGGTACATGTCATGGTAATGGTGTAATTCCATGTCTTGGTCTAGGTCTATGTCTAGGTCATGGATTAGGTCTAGTTCTAGGTCTATATCATGGTCATGGTTTAGGTCTAGGTGTATTTCCAAAGTGTCCCTGAAGAGCTTGAGGAGGTGAGTTGCAACTCATGATAAAAATCTAATTAGGTCTTGGATGTATGAACCATCAGTTACATTGGACCTGGGGCATTAGGTTTCAACTAGTGGGGGGCCTTCGCTATGATTTTGTTTCCCTGGAAAACATTTGTTGGAGGATCATTGAGACTAGGGTTTTTCTCAATGAGGCATAGTGAACTTTTTGAACAAGAGGTCAATTTTCAAGAACAATGTGTCAGGTGATTATAAGTAGCATGGTTGTGTGGGCCTTGGAAAAACATGTGTGTGAGAGATTATAGAACTTTGTTATGCTGCTTTATTTGGATTTTATGCCCTTAGACCAAATTTCCAACATGTCCCTAAATAACTTGAGGAGGGGACTTGCAACTATAGGATAAACCTCTAACCGAGACTCGAACAGATGAACTGTCAAGTTCATTGGATATAGGGCACTAGTTTTCAGATAGTGGGGCCCCTCCACTATCATTTTGTTTCCCGAAAAAGTGTTTGTTGGAGGATCTCTAGAACTAGGGTTTTTCTCAATGACGCATAGTGCAAGTTATGAATAGGTCAATTTTCAAGAGAATTGTGTCAAGTGATTATGGATAGCGTGGCCAGGTGGGCATTGGAAAAATATACATGCAGGAGCTTATGGAACATTGTTATGCTGCTCAGTTTGGATTTTATTCCCCTAGACTAAATTGCCAACATGTCCCTGAAAGGCTTGAGGAGGCAAGTTGCAACTTGCACTAAAAATCAAATCAAGAATTGGTTGAATGAACTGTTGGTTGCATTGTATCCAAGACACTGATTTTTAGCTAGTGGGGCCCCTCCACTATAATTCTGTTTCCCAAAAAATATTTTGTTGGAGGATATCTGGAATTAGGATTTTTCTCAATGAGGCATAGTGCAATTTCCGAACAAGAGGTCGATTTTCAAGAACATTGTGTTAGGTGATTGTGGGCATCGTGGTTGCATGGACCTTGGCCAAAACCATGTGCCAAAGATTATGGAACTCCATTATGCTACTCAATTTTCATTTTATGCCCCCAGACCAAATTGCCAACATGTCCCGAAATGAATTGAGGAGGTGAGTTGAAACTCACGATAAAACTCAAACCAAGACTCATATGGACAATACATCAATTGAATTGGATCTAGGGAACTAGGTTTCATCTAGTGGGGTCCATCCACTGTCATTTTGTTTCGTAAAAAAACGTTTGTTGGAGGATCATCGGGACTAGGTTTTTCTCACTGAGGCAGAGTGTAATTTTTGAACAACAGGTTGATTTTCAAGAACATTGCTTCAGGTGATTGTGGGTAGTGGGGTCACATGGTCCTTGTAAAAATAGACATGTGTGAGATTACGTAACTCCATTATGCTACCCATTTTTTATTTTATTCCCCCTGACCAAATTTCCAACATGTCCCTGAATCGCTTGAGGAGGCGGGTTGCAACTCAAGATAAAAATCTAACCTGGACTCAGATGGGTGAACTATAGACTGCACTATATTTAGGGAATTGAGTTTAGGCTAGTGGGGCCCCTCCACTATCATTCTATTTCCCTGAAAAGTGTTTGATGGAGGATCTCCAGAACTAGGGTTTTTCTTAATGAGGCATAGTGCAATTTATGAACAAGATGTTGATTTTCAAGAAAACTGTGTGGGGTGATTGTGGGTAGTGTGGTCACATGGGACTTGAGAAAATAGATTTACAAGAGCTTACGAAACTCCATTATGCTGATTGGTTTGGATTTTATGCCCCTGAACCAAATTTCCAACATGTCCCTGAATGGATTGAGGCGGTGAGTTGCAAATCATGATAAAACTCAAACCAAGAATTGAATGGATGACTGTCAGTTGCATTGGATTCGAGGCACCGAGTTTAAGTTAGTGAGGTCCCTCCACTATCATTCTGTTTCCCAAAAAATAATTTATTGGAGCATCTATGGAACTAGGGTTTTTCTCAATGAGGCATAATGTGATTTCCAAACAAGAGGTCGATTTTCAAGAAAATTGTGTTGGGATATTATGGGTATTATGGGCCTTGGAAAAATAGACATGTGAGAGCTTACAAAACTCCGTTATGCTGCTCAATTTGGATTTTATGCCCTCATACTAAATTGCCAATAGGTCCTTGAATGGCTTGAGGAGACAAGTTGCAACTCATGATAAAAATCAAACCGAGACTCAGATGGACAAACTGTTAGTTGCATTGGATCCACAACACCGAGTTTAAGCTAGTGGGGCCCCTCCACTATCATTTTGTTTCCCGTAAAAGTATTTTTTGGAGGATCATTGCGACTAGGGTTTTTCTCAATGAGGCATAATGCAATTTATTAACAAGAGGTCGATTTTCAAGAAAACTTTGTTAGGAAATTGTGGGTAGTGTGGTCGCATGGGCCTTGGAAAAATAGACGTGCAAGAGCTTACAAAAATTCATTATGCTTCTCATTTTGGATTTTATGCCCGAGACCAAATTGCCAACATGTCCTTGAAGGACTTGAGGAGGTGAGTTGGAACTTGCGATAAAAATCTAACTGGGACTTGGATGAACGAACTGTCAGTTGCATTGGATCCAAGTCACCAGGTTTCAACTCATGGAACCCCTCCACTGTCATTCTGTTTACTGTAAAATAATTTGTTGGAGGATCACCACGAATATGGTTTTTCTCAATGGGGCATAGTGTAATTTCTGAACAAGAGGTTGATTTTCAAGAACACTGTGCCAAGAAATTGTGAGTAGCGTGGTCCTATAGGCCTTAGCCAAACAAACATGAGGGAGATTACAAAACTCTATTATGCTGCTCGGTCTGGATTTTATGCCCCTAGAATAAATTTCCAACATGTCCCTATATGGATTGAGGAATATGAAAAACCCTAACCCTGGAAGATGAATAAGCAACAGTTTTGTGGACCCCGTTTTGGGTAGTTTGGTGTATCAAGTTCCCAAGGATGTAACGTTGGCATATAGTCTCTGTTTGGGGCGCACAATAGCTCGTTGGAAAGGTATTGATGCTGAGGTTCATTTTGGGGGCCCAATTATAGAATTTTATTATCATTGAGTTTCCTTATTGTTAAAAAGTGTCGTTTAGGCCCTCAAAATGTCCCAGAAGTTTAGGAACTAAAAAACTACTAAAAATAGTAAGTTGCCAACAAACTATTTTGAGTTAGTTGGAATAGGTGGGTGGCGACCGAAATACACCTATATCAAACATTATGGGGGAAAAATCCCATAATATCCATGCCATAACATGTATTTCCTTGGTTTTCCATGTCATTCCTTGTCTTGCCTTTCCATGCCATGCCATGCCTTGCCTTTCCATGCCATGCCATGCCTTGCCTTTCCATTCCATCCCATGCCATGCCCCATCTTGCATTTCCTTGCCATACCATGCCTTGCCTTGCAATACCATGCCCTTCCTTTCCAATCCATGCCTTTCAAGCCATGTCTTTCCTTTCCATGTCATGCCTTCCCATGCCATGCCATGCCATGCATTTCCTTTCCATTCCATTCCTTTCCATACCTTGCCTTGTCATGCCATGCCTTTCCATTCCTTTCCTTTCCTTCCCATGCCATGCATTTCCTTTCCAAGACATGATTTACCAATACATGCCTTTCCATGCCCTGCCATGCCATGTCATGCCTTGCCTTACCCTATCGTGCCTTTCCTTGCCTTGAATTTCCACGCCATGACTTGCCTTGCCATGCCATGTTGTGAATTTACCTTCCATGCCATGCCATTCCATGCCATGCCTTTCCTTTCCTTTCCATTCTATTCCATGACATGTGATGCCATGCCATCCCTTGCCTTGCCATGCCATGCCATGGCTTACATTTCCTTTCTTTTCCATGCCATGATTTGCATTTCCAAGCCATGCCTTGCCTTTCCATGCCATGCCTTGCCTTTCCAAACCATGCCTTTCCTTTACATGCCATGCCATGCTTTTCCTTGCCATGCCATTCCATGCCTTGCCATTCCATTATATGCCATGCCATGATGTCTTGCATTTCCTTGCCTTTCCATTATATGTCATGCCATGACATGCCTTGCCTTGCCTTGCCTTGCCTTGTCATTCCATGTCTTTCCTTGTCATTCCATGCCATGCATTTCCTTTCCATGTTGTTGTCACCGTAATATTTTTTCAGACAAGATCTAGGTCTCGAGAAGCTAGCAAAATTTACATCAATGAAAGTATAGTGGAGGCGCAAAAAGGTAAATATCTATAGACCGTTGATTATAAAATGACCCAGATCAACGAATGGAGCTCGTATCGGGTGGAAAACTTGCATGGGACTTAACTATATAAAGGCGGCCTCAGGAAACTGTTGGGGTTTTCAAGATGGACACGCATTGCCCCCAGAGGTACGTCGGAGCAAAAGGCAGGTTTCCTGAAACCACTTTCACCAAAAACCCAATATCACGTGTTCCTATACGTCAAATCAAACACTCATAGGGTGCTGGTGGCGGCTGGTCGAAATCACTCTATCTCACTTGTTCGGTACTTCACAAACATATAATTTTAGGTGAACGTCGCCATTTAACGAACTCGGACGCTAATCATTTGAAATGGATTGGCCAAGCATGGTAAATCAACATACCTATCAGCGAATCTGTCAGTGTTTCGTGATTGGACCTCTATATTTACCCAAGTATGAAGGCATTATTTTTATTTGTGAGCGAAGTAATTTCCAATTCGCTAAAATCTTTGATCTCTGTAAGAATGTTTTAGTGTCTATGAAACTAGGATACATGGACCAAGATCCATCTAGTGAAACCAATTATTCAGGACACATGGAAAGTTTACCTACGAGTAGTAAAGAACGGTAAATTGCACGTCTATTGGCGACAAAGTTCCATACATAACTTGTTATAGATTTCGGATTGGAAGTCAGGCTTAATCCCATTATGAAGGATCTGGTCGTCAACAAGCGAGCTGTAAAAAAGAAGCAGACCAAACGACAGAAGAAAGAAATCATAGTCGAAATAGATGAAAGTGTTGAAGAGAATCAACCGGTCTGGTTGGATACTCTAAAGGATGATATCACTAAGTTAAATTAAATTCTCAAGTAAAGATAAGTACCTTGTAGCAAGTTTTGGACAGTTGGCATCTAAATGTGATGAAACTATTTCTAACGGTCCCTCTAAAGAAGGGTAACGATTATTACAAATCATTTCGTGTTTGTAACTAACCTCTAATCCTAGAACATTGAGAAGTCTAAATGTTTTGTATTCCACGAAGAAATCTTCTCTCTATATATATTATCTAAGAAAATAAGAAAAAGGGGGGGAGCCTACCCTATGTGCAGGAAGACCTTTGTAAATTTTGGGGTTATTATGAATATATGAATGCAAAGCCGGATTTTAGATTGTTTATGAAAAGATTCTAACTGGCAGTGATATGAGTCTTGTCTCTTTTCATAGTATGTGTTTCTTGTGAGCTTATATTTTCATTCACACTTCTTCTTGTCTAAATTGAAGGATTAAAGGTCCACAATTTATCATTCGATGCTCTCGTCTTAACAATTTAGATCACGTTTATCTCTTTCCGAACTATGTCCAATTTCATTTTTGTAATGCTCTGATGTAGTTATCTGTTTCTTTTTCTTTCGATGCCATACAAAATTTTTCATATAAACTAAGAATCACTACCTAATTTACCCTTTCTCCCCTAAATAGTCCTCAGGTCTGACGATGTATTATTTATTTTCAACTCGATAGCCCAAAGTGTTCCTCTCCTTCCTTGCTAGCAATTTTATAAAAACACCTAAACAAACTGAAACTAGCCACCGATTCCCATATATATATCCAGTGACACAAGAGATCCCTCTCTGAGTTGAGTAGGCTAGTACCTCAGCTCTAAAGCTGGTTGAAACAGTTACCTCTGTCATTTGTCTATTCGTCCAGACAAAATTTACAAAGTGCTAACATTCTGGTGCCGTTGTCGGGGATGGAATTGAAATTTTTTTCCCTAGGAAGAATGACATGGTTGATTTCTAAGGTCTAAGAGAAATAGACACTTAGGCATGTATTGGCTATATTCCTGCTCTGGCGACTCCACACATCAAAAATCAGTTCGAAGGTGATTCCACTGGTAGAAGAATCCAAAAATTTGAATTTTCTATGGCGAACTCTCATGCAGAATCCGACTTCCAAAACATTATTGGCGACTCCACTCAAGTTTCAAACATAATTCAAAGATCTCACTGAGAAATTAAATCCCTTGACAGGGGCACGGAAAGACATTATGGAAGAAAACAGGTACTTAAATTGAAATTTTTTCAGGGCATTCAATTGTTTGTTATAAGTTGCCTCTGCTTTCTCCTTGAAAATGTCAAACAAATTTTTCATTACTTGTTGCATTCTGATGATGATCAAAAAAAAATTGCAATCATTCATCCTCCTCTTAAAATTGCACATGCATACCCCCACCATATCGATGATCTCGATAAAAGTTTTACAACTAGGCCATCTGATGACCATGATCAAGTTGGTAAACCCTATAAATCCAAGTTCGATGCCTCCCCCCTTGTTTCTACGTCCTCCAGAGCCCAATTTAGATACCTACCCTTGAAGCTACCCCAGGTCCTCCACAATTTCCCTCCAAATCATCATGAGTATCTAGCTGTGTTTGATGGAGAAACTAATGCCATATCAGTTGAAAAGCACATCCAAGGGTTTGATCATTTCATATATTTATTTGAGATTGACCATGACGATGTTTGCACGCGATCCTTCTCTCAACTTGAAAGGGAACACCAAAGACTGGTTTAGACAGTTGCGGCCAGATACAATTATCTCATGGGAGGAATTGAAGAACATTTTCTTGAAGTTTTGGGTCAAGAAAAAATATTTGGAGATACAACTTGCAGAGTTCCATGCCTTGAAATGGAAGAACGATGAAGCTATCTCTATGTTTAGTAGAAGGTTTTCAAATATTTATTACAAATTGCCTAAAGAAATTCAACTCACTAAAGCAACTGCCATGTTTCATTATACGACAACCCTTCATCCAGATTTCTCTTTCCTCCTGATGGAAAGGAGACCCAAGTCCTTACAACAAATGTTTTATGATGCCTAGGATATTCAACACAACATACAAGCATGTAAACAAATCCAAAATTAGGCGTTAAATGCTAAAGAAAGTAAAAGTGAATATGAAGAGGAAATAGTCGATTGGAATCTTAAGCGTAGAATGGATAATATCATAAACCCTCTTGAAGTCTCAAATGATTTTGATCGTGTTAAAAATAACACTACATTTGTTAAAAGAAAAGGTGCTTCTCTAGCCTCTGAGCCACCTCATGATAAGAATGAAGCTGGTCGTTTCGTAGACAGTCACAAGGATCAATTTGAAAATCAGTTTATTGAAGAACAAATAAATTTTCCAGGTCTGTTCTTATTGGACGACGTTGCATATGATGTTGATTTTCCCATATATGAAAAACACAAAGATAATCGTGATATTGAAGACTCTCTTCTTCAACAATACTGTGGGGAGCAGGACATCAGGTCAACGAAAGAAAACTCTCTACCTCTATGCTTCACTACTTTCAAATTGTTGAAAGAAAATTCTCAGATTATTGTTGAGGTAAGTGAATTTGTGACAATGAAAAGTCACACCGAACCAACAAAATAGATTGACGAGACATTGGAACACTCTTCTCAAACGCTTTACAACCCTATTCTTTGTTCTGAAGAAAAATTTTTAGATTCACAAATTTAGTCATTGGTCCAAGAAAAGGCTAAAGGTGAGCGTATCCAAAATCCCCAAAAGATGGAAAAATGTACCTATGATAATACTGAGAATAATGAAGAAGGTTGTGAGTCAGGTGACAAAACCTTGCCATTATTTTTTTCATCATTTGAATTATTGAAACAAAATGGCATTTCAAATTATAAAATGTCCAATCATGAAGTCGAAAGCGATGAAAGCATCAGGCTTACAGGTGAAAACTCTCTCCCCTTGTGTTTTTTTTCCTTTGAATGGTTAAGAGAATTATGAAATTTTAGAAAGGATAGGGACCTCTGACTATATCCACAATAGCACTGTTTCACACGAAAGGGTCGTCATCAGTAAAGAAAATCGACTACACTCACATGCATTGCACGATCATCTCTTGGAAGGGTATTTCAATCCAGAATTTCAATCAGAGCTTAATCATCAGATTAAGGAGGAAGTCGATCAAGAAATTTTTATCAAGAGTCTTTTCCTTTGTCCTAGAGCTAATGCAGATGTTCAACAATATTGCCCACAAAACAAGGTATTTCAAGGTTTCCTATCTTCCCCTGAAAATGACGTAATGACCTTATTTGGAGATTTTGAAGTTTCGCCCATGAAAACTACAAACAGTGAGCCAATCCTTGTGGAAGAATCTTGTTTTTCTATATTGAGTCCTGAAAAGAAACCGTTCTCTCATGTGATTCATAATCTCGAGGCTCATTATATGAGAAAGGTTTACGATCAAAATCTACCAATAACGGTGGATTTCAATGAATCAATGCCTGTACCAGATATGAATATTTTCATACCAGATGATGCTTTCCAGCCTTGATTTATTTATGATTCAGGAAATCTTTGCCACTGAAATTCTCAACAACTCCATTAGTTTTTCAGAATTCGACAAGTTGAATAACCTAAAATAAAAAATGCAGTGGAAGGAGTGACACACGACGATTGTTTTACGCATATTCTAAAAGATCCATTCGCAATCCTATTAAAAGAAACAAACAATCCAAATGTTTTTTCCTTTTTGAAAATCATGGATGAATTTTTAAATGAAATATCAGCCAGCAGGATCTGGAGCAAGTTTGTGCAAAATAAAAGGGCAGTGGATACAATGCTCACATGGTTGCATTGGCATTTTGATTTCACTTGATTAACAACTCATTTCAGTAGTTAGAGTAGATAGGAGTGTGAAAATAAGTTTGTTAGACAAGAAATTTCGGTTTTTATTTCCAGTATTCTGTACAATCAGTTTTCAGTGGTATATCTAGTGTTCAGTTGAGAACGATGTGCCAAGTTTGGACTACAGGAGACACTAGTGAGAAGGTAGGGAAACGAGGCCTATGCACATGTTTTGGATCATCCCAAGGATCAGGCACCGAGTCTACAAGTTCTTTTCTACCTCACAGGGAGGATAACATCCCCAATTGCAGCCTATGTTTTCACCGTAATATTTTTTCAGACAAGATCCAGGTCTCGGGAAGTTAGCAAAAGTTACATCATCATGGGAGCTTGATAGTTTGGAAAATTGATAATTTAGAGAACCTGGACATGCCTGGTGGCGTAAAGGCAAGTATAGCAGAGGCGCAAAAAGGTAAATCTTTATAGACCGTTGATTGTAAAACAACCCAAATCAATGGCTAGAGCTCGTATCGGGCGACAAACTTGCACATGACTTAACTATATAAAGGTGGGCCGGGGAAACCGTTGTGGTTTTCAGGATGGACACGACTCGCCCCTAGAGGTACGTCGGGGCGAAAGGCGGGTTTCCTGAAACCACTTTTTCCAAAACCCCGATATCACGTGTTCCTATATGTTAAATCAAACACTCGTAGGGTGTTGGTGGCGGCTATTCGAAATCACTCTATCTCACTCATTCAGTACTTTAAAACCGTATAATGTTAGGTGAACGCTGCCATTTAATGAACTTGAATGCTAATCATTTGAAATGGATTGGCCAAGCATGGTAAATCAACGTACCTTTCAACAAATATGTTAGTGTTTCATGATTGGAACTCTATAATTACCCAAGTATGAAGGAATAATTTTTATCCATGAGCGAAGTAATTTCCAATTCGCTAAACTCTCTGATCTCTGTAAGAATGTCTCAGTGTCTATGAAACTAGGATACATGGACCAAGCTCCGTCCAGTGAAACCGGTCATTCAGGCCACGTGGCAAGTTTACCTATGAGTAGTAAAGAACGAGAAATTGCACGTATATTGGTGACAAAGTTCCATACAGAACCTATTATAGATTCTAGATTGGAAGTCAGGCTTAATCCAATTATGAAGGACCTGGTCATCAACAGGCGAGCTGTAAAAAAGAAACAAACCAAACGACATAAGAAAGAAGTCATAGTCGAAATGGTTGAAAGTGTTGGAGAGAATCAATCGGTCTGGTTGGATACTCTAAAGGATGAGATCGCTAAGTTAAATTAAATTCTCAAGTAAAGATAAGTACCTTCCATCAAGTTTTGGACAGTTGGCATCTAAATGTGATGAAACTGTTTCTAATAGTCCCTCTAAAGAAGGGTAACAGTTATTACAAATCATTTCTCATTTGTAACTGACCTCTAATCCTAGAATGACGAGAAGTTTGAACGTTTTGTATTCCACAAAGAAATCTTCTCTATATATATATTATCTAAGAAAATTAGAAAAAGGGGGGGAGCCTGCCCTATGTGCAGGAAGACCTTTGTAAATTTTGGGGTTATTATGAATATATGAATGCAGAGCCAAATTTTAGACTGTTTATGAAAAGATTCTAACTGGCAATGATATGAGTCTTGTCTCTTTTCATAGTATGTGTTTCTTGTGAGCTTGTATTTTCATTCACACTTCTTCTTGTCTAAATTGAAGGATTAAAGGTCCAAAATTCATCATTCGATGCTCTCGACTTAACAATTTAGATCACGTTTATGTCTTTCCAAACTATGCCCGATTTCATTTTTGTAATGCTCCGATGCAATTATGTGTTTCTTTTTCTTCCGACGCCATACAAATTTTTTCATATAAACTCAGACTCACTACCTGATTTAGCCTTTCTCCTCTAAATAGTCCTCAGGTCTGACGATGTATTATTTATTTCCGACTCCATAGCCCAAAGTGTTCCTCTCCTTCCTTGCTAGAAATTTTATAAAAACCCCCAAACAAACCGAAACTAGCCACCGATTCCCATATATATATATCCAGTGACACGAGAGAGCCCTCTCTGAGTTGAGAAGGATAGTACCACATCTCTAAAGTTGGTTGAAACAATTACCTCTGTTTTTTGTCTATTCATCCAGACAAAATTTACAGAGTGCTAACACATGCCATGCCATGTCTTGCCTTTAAATGCCATGGCTTTCCTTTCCTTTCCATGTCGTTCCATGCCTTGGTACTTTTATTATGATATTCATAAAACTAATTGTTTGTAAAAATATACTTATTTTCATTGTTATAGATAATTTATTGTCCTTTGAGTTGCCCACAAAAAAATTGTCTCTATAATCATAAACACCATTAAATTATTTCCAAAGTCAATTAACTTATAATAAATTTGTTTTCAAGTTAATTTAATAAAAAATAACGACATTCATGTATCATACCTTTTGTTTTTACTTATAAAAAATAATGTTTGTATTAAATGAACAAGTTTAATACCTAAAAATTACAATCAAAGGATTGATTAATCATGTAATTCTACAACTTTCTATCCCATCTATCTTAGATAAAAATACTTGCATCAGAATTTCAATGTCATTACATAAGATATATGTATTCATATATATTAGGTATCTTGATAGTTATGAAACATGGATTGTCGTAATTAATAGGATTTACATATAAAGGGATGCCACTGAATAGGCTTATGCTCCATCCTTATGGTGTAGTCTCATTATACTATCAATCCATAATTTCTTTTGGATTGCATGAAGAAAAACATAACTTCAAGGCCTTATTTAAAGTCAAAGAAATAAAAACTAATCTTTCAACTGAATAACTAAAAAAAAAAAGATATAACATGTAGACCTAGACCTATATCTATACATATACCTAGACCTTACCTTTCCTTTCCATGTCTATCCTTGCTTAGCCTTGTCATGTATTTCCTTGGCTTGCCTTTCCTTTCCTTTCCTTTCCTTTCCTTGCTTTTCATTGCCATACCTAGACCTAGACCTATCCCTAAAATTTTCCTTGCAATGCCTTCTCTTGACATGGTCTAGGTCATTGTCTATGTCATGGTAATGGTGTAGGTCCATGTCTTGGTATAGGTATATGTCTAGGTCATTGATTAGGTCTAGTTCTAGGTCTATGTCATGGTCATGGTTTAGGTCTAGGTCTATTTCCAACACGTCCCTAAATGGCTTGAGGAGGTGAGTTGCAACTCACGATAAAAATCTAATTAGGTCTCGGATGTATGAACCATCAGTTACATTGGATTTGGGGCATCAGGTTTCAACTAGTGGGGCCCCTTCGCTATGATTTTGTTTCCCCAAAAAACATTTGTTGGAGGATCATTGAGACTAGAGTTTTTCTCAATGAGGCATAGTGCACTTTTTGAACAAGAGGTCAATTTTCAAGAACAATGTGTCAGGAAATTATAAGTAGCATGGTTGTGTGGGCCTTGGAAAAACATATGTGGGAGAGATTACATAACTTTTTTATGCTGCTCAATTTGGATATGCCCTCAGACCAAATTTCCAACATGTCCCTGAATAAATTGAGGGGGCGACTTGCAACCGTAGGATAAAACTCTAACCGAGACTCGAACATACAAAATGTCAGTTTCATTGGATATAGGGAATTGGGTTTCAGATAGTGGGGTCTCTCCGCTATCATTTTGTTTCCCGAAAAAGTGTTTGTTGGAGGATCTATGGAATTAGGGTTTTTCTCAATGAGGCATAGTGAAATTTATGAATAGGTCAATTTTCAAGAGCATTATGTCAAGTGATTATGGATACTGTGGTCAGGTGGGCCTTGGACAAATAGACATGCATGAGCTTATGGAACTTTTTTATGCTACTCAGTTTGGATTTTATTCCCCTAGACTAAATTCCCAACATGTCCCTGAATGCCTTGAGGAGGCAAGTTGCAACTTGCAATAAAACTCAAACCAAGAATTGTTTGAATGAATAATTGGTTGCATTCTATCCAAGGCACCGAGTTTCATCTAGTGGGGCCCCTCCATTGTCATCCTGTTTCCCGAAAAATATTTTGTTGGAGGATCTTTGGAATTAGGGTTTTTCTCAATGAGGCATAGTGCAATTTCTGAACAAGAGGTCGATTTTTAAGAACATTGTGCCAGGTGATTGTGGGCAGTGTGGTTGCATGGGCCTTAGCCAAAATTATGTGTGAGAGATTATGAAACTCCATTATGCTACTCAATTTGCATTTTATGCCCCCAAACCAAATTGCCAACATGTCCCGAAATGACTTGAGGAGGTGAGTTGAAACTCATGATAAAACTCAAACCAAGACTTGTATGGAAAAAAAAATCAATTGAATTGGATTTAGGGAACTAGGTTTCATCTAGTGGGGTCCCTCCACTGTCATTTTGTTTCCTAAAAAAATGTTTATTGGAGGATCATCAGGACTAGGGTTTTTCTCACTTAGGGATAGTGTAATTTTTGAACAAGAGGTCGATTTTCAAGAACATTATTTCAGGTGATTGTTGGTAGCAGGGTCACATGGGCCTTGGAAAAATAGATGTGTGTGAGCTTACATAACTCCATTATTCTACCCAGTTTGTATTTTATGCCCCCATACCAAATTGCTAACATGTCCCTAAATCGCTTGAGGAGGCGAGTTGAAACTCATGATAAAACTCTGACCCAAACTCAGATGGGTGAAATATAGTTTGCACTATATTTAGGGCATCAATTTTAGGCTAGTGGGGCCCCTCCACTATCATTCTATTTCCCTGAAAAACGTTTGTTGGAGGATCTCCAAAACTAGGGTTTTTCTCAATGAGGCATAGTGCAATTTATGAACAAGATGTCGATTTTCAAGAAAATTGTGTTGTGTGATTGTGGGTAGTGTGGTCGCATGGGAATTGACAAAATAGATGTACAAGATATTAAAAAACTCTATTATGCTGCTCGGTTTGGATTTTATGCCTCCGAACCAAATTTCCAACATGTCCCTGAATGGATTGAGGAGGCGAGTTGAAAATCATGATAAAACCAAGAATTGAATGGATGAACCGTCAGTTACATTGGATCCGGGGCACCAATTTTAAGCCAGTGGGGTCCCTCCACTATCATTCTGTCGCCCAAAAATGAATTTATTGGAGCATCTATGGAACTAGGGTTTTTCTTAATGAGGAATAATGCAATTTCCAAACAAGAGGTCGATTTTCAAGAAAATTGTGCTAGGATATTCTGAGTAGCATGGTCGCATGGGCCTTGGAAAAATAGACATGTGAGAGCTTACAAAACTCCGTTATGCTGCTCAATTTGGATTTTATGCCCTCAGACCAAATTACCAATAGGTCTCTGAATGGCTTGAGGAGGAAAGTTGCAACTCGCGATAAAAATCAAACCGAGACTCAGATGGACAAACCATTAGTTGCACTGGATTCATGACATCGATTTTAAGCTAGTGGGCCCCCTCTTCTATCATTTTGTTTCCCATAAAAGTTTTTTTTGGAGGATCATTGGGACTAGGGTTTTTCTCAATGAGGCATAATGCAATTTATTAACAAGAGGTCAATTTTCAAGAAAACTGTGTCGGGAAATTGTGGGTAGTGTGGTCGCATGGGCCTTGGAAAAATAGATGTACGAGAGCTTACAAAACTTCATTTTTCTTCTCGTTTTGGATTTTATACCCCAGACCAAATTGTCAACATGTCCTTGAAGGACTTGAGGAGGCGAGTTGGAACTTGCGATAAAAATCTATCTGGGACTTGAATGAACGAATCGTCAGTTGCATTGGATCCAAGTCACCAGGTTTCAACTTGTGGGGCCCCTCCACTGTCATTCTGTTTACCGTAAAATAATTTGTTGGAGGATCACCATGAATATGGTTTTTCTCAATGGGGCATAGTGTAATCTTTTAACAAGAGGTTGATTTTCAAGAACACTATGCCATGAAATTGTGAGTAGCGTGGTCCTATGGGCCTTAGAAAAACAAACATGAGGTAGCTTACAAAACTCTATTATGCTGCTCGGTTTGGATTTTATGCCCCCAGACTAAATTGACAACATGTCCCTATATGGATTGAGGAGGCAAGTTGCAAATCACACTAAAAATCTAATAAGGACTCGAATGGACGAACCATTGGTTGCATTGGATTTGTGGCACCAAGTTTCATCCAGTGGGGACCCTCTATTGTCATTTTGTTTCCCCAAAAAGAGTTTGTTGGAGGATCTTTGGATCTAGGGTTTTTCTCAATGAAGCATAGTGCAATTTTTGAACAAGAGGTTTATTTTCAAGAACATTATGTTGGGTGATTGTGGGTAGCATGGGGCCTTGGCCAAAAAACCATGTGGGAGATTATAGAACTCTGTTGTGATGCTCAGTTTGGATTTTATGCTCTTGGACCAAATTTCCAACATGTCTCTGAATGGATTGAGGAGGTGATTTTCATCTCGCGATAAAAATCTAACTGGGTCTCAGATGGATGAACCATTGATTGTATTGGATCTAGGGAATATTGTTTCATCTAGTGGGGCCCCTCAGTTGTCATTCCATTTCCTAGAAAATAATTTATTTGAGGATCATTGGGACTAGGTTTTTTCTTAATGAGGGATAGTGCAATTCCTGAACAAGAGGTCAATTTTCAAGAACACTTTTCTGGGTGATTGTGGGTAGCATGGTCACATGGGCCTTGGTAAAACATACATGGACGAGCTTACAAACTTTGTGATGCTGCTCAATTTTAATTTTATGCCCCTGGACCAAATTGCCAACATGTCCCTAAATGGCTTGAGGAGGCAAGTTGCTATTCATGATAAAACTCAAATTGAGACTTAGATGGACAAACCATCAACTGCATTGGATCTGCAACACCAATTTCAACTAGTGGGGCCCCTCCACTATCATTCCATTGCACATAAAATCATTTGTTGGAGGATCATCGAGACTAGGGTTTTTCTCAAAGAGGTAGAGTGCAATTTCTGAACAAGAGGTCAATTTTAAAGAACGTTATGCTAGGAAATTGTGAGTAGAGTGGTCGCATGGGCCTTGGAAAAATAAATGTGTAGGAGCTTACTGAACTCCATTATGTTTCTCAGTTTGGATTCTACGCCCCCAGACCAAATTTCCAACATGTCCCTGAATGGCTTGAGGAGGCGAGTTGCAACTCATGATAAAACTCTAACAAGGACTCAGATGGATGAATTTTCGGTTGCATTGGATCTAGGGCACTGAATTTCAATTAGTGGGGCCCCTCTTCTATCATTCTATTACCTAAAAACAAATTAGTTGGAGGATATCCAGAACTAGGGTTTTTCTCAATGAGGCATAGTGCAATTTCTGAAAAAGATGTCAATTTTCAAGAACACTATGGTGAAAGATTGTGGGTAATGTGGTCACATAGGCCTTGGAAAAAAATATGTTCCATAGCTTACAAAAATATGTTATGCTGCTCAGTTTGGATTTTATGTCCCCAGACTAAATTGCCAACATGTCCTTGAATGGATTGAGGAGGTGATTTGCAACTCATGATAAAATGTAAATCATGACTCAAATGGAAAACCCATCGGTTTCATTGGATCTGCGACACTAGGTTTTAGCTAGTGGTGCCCCTCCATTGTCATTTTGTTTCTTGTAAAAGTGTTTGTTGGTTTTTCTCAATGAGGCATAGTGCAATTTCTGAATAAAAGGTTGATTTTCAAGAACACTGTGTCGAGAAATTGTGGGTAGTGTGGTCATGTGGCCTTGTCCAAATAGACGCATGGGAGTTTATGGAACTCTATTATTTTGCTCGATTTCGATTTTATGCCTCCTGACCAAATTTCCAACATGTCCTTGAATGGATTGAGGAGGTGAGTATAAACTCACGATAAAACTCTAACCAAGACTTGCATGGATGAATTATCAATTTCATTGGATCCAGGGCACTGATTTTTAGCTTGTGGGGCCCTTCTATTGTCATTCCATTGCTTGGAAAATCATTTGTTGGAGGATCACCGGGACTAGGGTTTTTCTTAGTGTTTATTACATAAATTTGACAATTTAACACCTTGTAAGAATAGACATGTCATGGCATGGAAAGGAATGACATGGAAATACATGGCATGGCAATGCAAGGAAAGGCATGGAATGGCATGGATTGGAGGAGAAAGGCATGAAAGTTAATGCATGGCATGAAAAGGAAAGTAAATGAATGGAAAGACATGGCATGGCATGGAATGGAATGAGAAGAAAAGGCATGGCAAGGGAAGGCAAGGCAGGGCATGGAAAGGAATGACAAGGAAAGGAAATGAATCCCAAGTCATGGCATGGAAAGGCAAGGAATGGAATGTAAAATCAAGGCAATGCATGGCATGGCTTGGAAAGGAAAGGAATTTCATGTCAAGGAAAGGAATGGCATGGTATGGAATGACAAGGTATGGCATGGCATGGCAAGGAAAGGCATGGAAAGGGAAGGAATTCCATGGAATGGAATGGAAAGGCAAGGAAATGCAAGGCATGTCATGGAAATGCAAGGTGTGGCATGGAATGGCATGGAAAGGAAAGGCATGACATGGCACAGCAAGGAAAGGCATGGCATGGGAAGGAAAGGCATGGCATAGCAAGGCAAGGAAATTCAAGGCATGACATTGCATGGTATGGAAAGGAAAGCAAGGCATGGCACAAAAAGATAAGGCATGGCATGGTAAGGAAAGGTAAGGCATGGCATGGCATGGCATGCAATAATATGGAATGGCAAAGAAAGGTAAGGAAAGGCATGGCATGGGATGGCATGAAAAGGAAAGGAAATGAAAGGAATGGCATGTCATGGCATGGAAAGGAAAGGCATGGCATGCCATGACAAGGTAGTGCATGCCATGGAAAGGAAAGGAAATGATTTGCAAGGCATGGAATTTCAAGGCAAGGAATGACATGTTAAGGAAAGGCATGCCATGGCATGGAAAGTGAAAGCAAGGAAAGACACAACATGGCAAGGGAAGGTGTGACATGGCATGACATTGGAAGGCAAGGAAATTCATGGCATGGCAAGGAAAGGCCTAGCCTGACAAGGAAAGGTCTGGCCTGACATGCCATGGCATGGAAAGGAAAGGCCTGGCATGGCATGGCATGACATGGAAAGGTAAGGCAAGGAAATGCATGTTATGGAAAGGAAATGCATGGCATGACATGGCATGGAAAGGAAAGGGAAGGCATGGCATGGAAAGGCAAGACAAGGCAAGGCATGATATGGAAATGCATGACATGGAAAGGAAAGGAAAGGCATGGCATGCCGTGCCATGGAAAGGAAAAGCATAGCATGGCAAGGAAAGACATGGCATGGTATGTCAAGGAAATTCATGGAGTGGAAAGGAAAGTAAAGGTATGGAATGGCAAGGAAAGACATGACATGTCTTGTCATGGCATAACATAGAAATGAAAGACAAGGCATGGCATGAAAAGGCAAGGCATGGAATGGCAATGAAAGGAAAGGAAATGCAAGGTATGGAATGGCAAGGAAAGACATGGCATGATAATGCAAGGCAATGCATTGAAAGGAAATGCAACACAAGGCATGGAAAGGAATGTTATGGCAAGGAAAGGAAATGCATGCATGGCAAGGAAATGAATGGCAAGGAAATGCATGACACAACATGGCACAACAAGGAAAGGAAATGAAAGAGAATGGAAGGCAAGGTAAGGAAAGGAAATGCAATGCAAGAAAATACAAGGCATGGCATGGCATGGCATGTCAAGGAAAATCATGACCTGAAAAGGAAAGTTAAGGCAAGCATGGAAAGGAAAGAAATGGCATGGCGAGTAAATGAAAGACATGGCATGACAAAGAAATGCATGGCATGGAAAGGAAAGACATGCCCATGTAAATGCAAGACATGACATGACAAGGCAAGGGAAGGAAAAGAAATGTAAGGAAAGGAAAGTCAAGGAAAGGAAAGGTAGGTCAAGGAAATTCAATGAAGGAAATGAATAGCAAGGAAAGGCAAGGGAAGGATAAAGATAGTTCCCTAACAAAAAAAAATAATCACAAAATACAAGAATACCATAACAACCATAAAATGAAGACAAAATTTCATTCATTCATAAATCTAAAATATTTTTTCAATTATTCCTTTTACATAACTATGGTCATTCAAGTAGACGTTCTTGATCACTTATACTATCGATGGTCTCCATTAAATTCTTGTGTTCAGAGTAAAGTGATAAGTATTGTACCTTTGATGAGTTCTTACTTGGCATTGTTTGTATTTGGAGGATTGTACCAACAACCAAGTTCGTAAAGTGGTATACAGATTCACCTGGTCTATAATATTGACGTACATAACCACCTTTATTCTATTTTCTTTCGTCTTATGCCATATATTCCCCTTTAATAACCATCGACCCAATCGAAAATTCAACGCGTATGGAGTCTGTTACTGATCGCATGAGGGTCTGCTTCCCATTTAAGCAATGTCCCAACCAATAATTAGTGCCCCATTCATTACCTCTTGGGGAAAAATGTGTATATGTGCCTTGAAAAAAATGGAGTGCCAACATGTGAGTCCACTAAATTACCAAAGCATAAAACATTGATGCTAGTTATTCAAAATTTAATAGAAGGCTTCACCGAACCTAGTAGTACGAGATATGAGATGTGATCATAATTTGTTGAAATATTTAATTGGTCCTCCTCCAACTCAGATAATTCTATAGTTATACGTTGAACAATGGGGAGTGATACAAAATCCCATCTATAAACCTAGTTTGTGGATTCACAATCATCCCATTCATTACTACTACATGGGACACACAAGTAAGAGAGTTTTCTTGTCCATATTTCAACTATTGCATTATTTGATGTTCAAACTAAATGGAATCCATGAGTGCCCTAGATTTTTTTGAATTCATACCACTGTGATTGATTTACATCGATTACCTCCCAAAAATATCTATGTACATGTCTTTTCTTGGGTGATTGGTATTCACGGTTATTATTCCCTCTCCAATTACTAAAGAACACCATTCAATAATGGATTTCTCATCTCGAATGAGGGAAGTAGTAGTGAACTTCATTTATTTCATGTGTAATTCTCTTTTGATGCATGCACATGTTCCATCATGCTCCCTTTTCCCCTGCCCATACTTGAAATAGTTCCAAATGTGTGGTAGCTTGATATTTTTGTGCAACATACACAACCATTGAAATACACAAGCATTTTTGAACTGGCCTATGCAACCATCTGAACAAATCCAATGTTGATCTATCTATATGTTATTCTCTTTAAGGTTATCATAATACAACTGAAAAAAAATGTTGTATGTATGCTAAGTCATGTCATCGATCATCGCTTATGTAGAAGTGATGCTCCTTCAATATAACTCTATTTGTTTTGTTACTATTTGGCCCATGCCTAAATGTGATATGGACCATTATGCTAACCTAATATGAGTGATAATATTATCTTTGAATCTCATTTTGTGGTTGAAGGGTGTAGTTCTCAGCAAAATAAATCATTGATAAGATAGTAAACCAACAAGAAATGTATCTCTGCATATTCTAAAATGCTCATCCTGTCATCGATCCACATGGACATGTATAACATATTGTTGTGTATTTTCGATGAAGTTATTCACAAAGTCACATACTTGTACATGGGAAGTCACCAATAGTATATTTTTTCTTTCCTTCCCTCCATCAATATCATATGCAGCATATTTAAATCTTTGCAAGGAAACCTCCTTCCTCCCCAATTCATACCCATCGCTTACATGGATTCACTTGTTTAATAATGTCATTCCACTGCACCTGGGGCATGTACCATGTAAGAAATCATTTTGATAAAATGTACAACCCTTTGGCCTTGTACACAAGATGTTGTGAATAAATTCTCTAGATGACGATGATGACAATCTAACTGAGCATTCCTACACAAGAGTGTTATGGAATAAAACAAAATGTGTGTGTGTGTCATAATAATAACCATACTCAATTGGATATATACAACAACATGTGTTATGAACTGTGTTTATTCGAACATACCAAGGCTTTCATTTATGGAAATATATTTGGCCCAAGTCAAGTGCACAATGTACTCTCCTGAATATCTTGAATACAATTTTGTTTGTGTAATGTCAAGAAAGTGTTTAATATTGGGTTCATGGTCCCTATATCCCCTTCTCAATTTTAGTACAACTTTTTGGTTGGAATACAACTTAGTGTTCTCATGCCAAAAATCCTATACTAGTCCCTTGATTGCTCCAATTAACTTCATGTTAGAACAAGGTAGCCTACTAGTTAGAACAAGATAATCTACAAAGTAAAAAATAATTGATATTTAGTGGCATCAAATTTTGGTTAAAAATATTCTTTAATGATTTTATAATAATTATAATCAATAGTTTGGTTAGGTAACTTACCTTAAAGTGATGCTATACCACTTTCATCCACCTTAATGCGTTTAGGAGTTCCTCACTGCACACTGCTCAATCTAGGTAGGGATAATGAACCTATTTTCTTGAACTCTTAACCTCCTTGTTGTGGAGTTAATAACCTTGAATTTCTTTCCCCTTCAATCATTGGCAGATAAATTATGGGAGGAGAGTGGAAATTCCCATGACTAGTTTATGGAATGTCTTACTATCCAACGAGAGGTTGCACCATAAGAAAGTCTTCACCATAATGATGTGCACCAGTTTCCTCTCTAATTTCATCCATTGTATAATCATCTCCAAGAAAATCCTGCATCAGCTGGTCATCCAAAACAACTTGTCTTAATGAGATACTAATTGGAGGTACAATGGAAATCTGAACTGGATTGGTCTCTACTAAACTCCTGCGGTTTTCTTGTGGTGATGGAGGAGAAACAATAATGACACATATTCCACTGAAATTATGTTTCCCTATTTTGAAATCTTTCACTTTGACATACATAACATTTCCTTTTCTCTTTCTTCATCTACCTTTTCAATGGGTAGTTCTTTCCTCGAGGACTTTCTATCTTAATTCCGTCGTCTTCCCATGTTTAAAGAAAAAAATTATATTCCAAGCACACCCAACAAATTTGTCTTGGTATTACACAAAAAGACACAACTAACAATTCCAGGAGATAAAGGGGG